>OZ007505.1:20917245-21131705 GCA_963931865.1 Axinella damicornis | reverse complement strand
GGTGGATGACAAGCAGCTGCGGTGGACACCGTGCTCCTACACCCTCGGCTCCCTGCCTCCCCACCTGCAGGTGCCATGGCTCAGAGTCTTCTTTGTCATTCTCTACAAGGTGTGTGGAGACGTGATCACTTCTGGTCAATGTACATCACTAGTTAACTTACAGGTCTTCTCCTCTCCAAATGCCCCTTCCTCCTCCCCCCTTCTCCCTTTCTCCTTCTCTCCTCTCTCTCTCTCTCTCTCTCTCTCTCTCCCCCCCCCCCCCCCCCCTTACCCTGGCAATGTTCTCCATCTCCTCCCACTCCTCTTCTTCCTCCCCCCTTCTTCTCTTCTCCCCCCTTCTTCTCTTCTCCCCCCATTCTTCTCTTCTCCCCCCTTCTTCTCTTCTCCCCCCTTCTTCTCTTCTCCCCCCTTCTTCTCCCTCTCCTCCTCCCCCCACCCACAGTATTCCCACCACTTCTCTGAGTCTGAGCCCCACGACCATGAGGTACTGGTGCTCATCCAGTGGTGTCTGGAGATCGCCCTCAACTCACTGGAGACCGACCCCCACGTCTGCACTCTCCTAACCACCAGGCCTGACCGGAGACATGAGAGACCAGTTCTTCGAAAACAATTTTCTGTCACCAGTGGTTCATCCCAGGCATCCCCCCTCCAGAGCCCAGTAAGGCTGGACGCTTCGTCCCTCTTGCAGCAGAGAGAAGGTGCGGCTCTAACTCCAGTTCCTGAAGAAGTGGAGTCGTTGGGACAGCACCAGTCTGCTCCTGGAGCATATCACAGGCAGCCTGCCAGAGCAACGGACAGCGGAAGCACAATCAGCAGCTTCGTAAGTGTTTCGGATAGCCTCATGTCGTCTACCTCCCATGTAAACCCCCTTCCGGGTGTTTGCTTCGTATGTGGGAAAGCAACTGATGAGTACACAGAGGAGGTGATCGCCCAATGTGTGGTTGCCGTGGGAACATGTTCCAATCGCATGCCCCACACTGTGTCCAGCTATCTTGTGTCGAGGATCATACCTGCCATTGCCAAGTGAGTGTGTGTGTGTGAATGAGAATGAATGGAATGTGTGTGTGTGTGTGTGTGGGTGGGGGGGGGGGGGGGGGGGGGGGGGGGTGTTTGTAAGGAGAGGTCCATAGATCGCTAACTCTCCTACCCATGCAGAGTGATCGTCCCAGGGTCTTACCCCTGGCAGACCACGGGGGACTCTGAACCACCACCAGGCTCTGCCGTGGCCGTGTCCATGCACTTCCTTGCCAGCATACTCACCCAGTTTGCAGACAGAAGACTCTTCCTCTACCTGTTTGCTCACAACCTTGGGGACAAGACTGAAGCGGTTTTCACTGCGATGGCAGGATCGCTGGTCAACCCTGTGGGGGAGGGGGAGGCGGGAGAGAAGGAGGAGAGGAGGCTGTGTCAGTCCTCTCCGATAAAGTACTTGTTCCAGGTAAGGCAGCTAAGTCTCATTCCCAAGACATGTTCCCAGGCCTGGGAACATGTCTTGGGAATGTGAATCCTATGTTATGTAATAGGCTCCATTTTTTCCACTGACTAAATGTATTTAGAACCTTAAACTTTGACCTATGACCCCTCTCCCACTACAGGATGCTCTCTCCTCTTCGCACTTTGCCCAGGAAGTGCGTCACTACTCTCTTGTCAACCTAGCCTCGTACGTTGATGTCCTCGACGTCCTCATGCCCACCACCGCTCTGCTGATGAGGGAAATCCCCCTGTGGGATGCCTTTTGCAAGAAGCTCAAGAGCCACACAGAAGTGAGGAAAGGTTGCTCTATCGCTCTATCCTCATTCCCAGGCCGCGTGGCCTGGGAATGAGGCTAAGGTCGGTCAGTTATGTCTGAGCCTCATAAGTGGCCTCTGGTACCTTATGCCGACTAAACAAGTCAGGTTTTGGAAAGACAGGTTCCACTGTATGGAATATCCTCCCTGAGTGTGTTGCATGGTCTCTTGTCTCTCACATACTCCAGCTTTTGAGGGACACGGTGGCTGTCCAGTGTTTCTTGAGGGTGATCATCGTGCTGCTCAATGCCACTGTGAAGAATCCGGTAGGACAGAGTATGATACCCATCATGTGTCACGCACAACTGTGATTCAACTATACACATACACACATGCACACATACGCACGTACACACATGCACACATGCACACATGCACACATTCACACATGCACACATGCACCGTACACACACATGCATACACATACTCATACATGCATACGTACAAACGCCTCGTTCTCAGGCCTCCACAACAGCCTTTGTCGTTTTCGTACTGCTAGCCGTAGTGGAGGCCTGGGAACAAGGCTTCATGTTATAGATACAGCTTGGCAGCAGGATGTATTCACAGTTGCACTCCTCCCTCCCCTTCCCCCTCCTCCCACTCTTCCCTCATATGCCACACCCCCTTCCCTCATATGCCACACCCTCCTTCCCTCACATGCCACACCCTCCTTCCCTCACATGCCACACCCCTACTCTCACCAGCTGCAGCAGTACTCCATCTCGGCCTACCACGCCCACACGGTCCAATCCTTCATGCAGTCCCTGTCAGCGGTGGTGGAGGCGGCGCTCCACAACGTCTACTGCCCCCTGGGAGGCCTCGTCCAGCTGGCCGGACTCTGGTACAAGGTCTTCCAGCAACACTCACACAGGGTACGGGAGGACCATGTTGCTGGCAGTACACACCACTCAAACCTGGACCTTATATACCATGCCCACTTAGACCACAGAGCAGCCAAACTACGTAGTACTCATTAGCATCACACGCACACACTAGTGTATGCAATGCATACACACACTCACACATATCACATGCACACACACACACACACACACACACACACACACACACACACACACATGCACACAGGAGTCAGAAAAGTTTGTGAAGTTGTACATTGTTGAGCTGAGGAAGGCGTTCAAGGCTCGCGGTACAGGAGACTCCATCCGAGCAGACAATTTCCTTAGCCTCATTCAGGTAATATGCCCTGTATGACTGAGGAAACATCAGTGTACTATTAGCCAACAGTATGATTGCATCATCTACCAATACTGCAGGTGTTGCTGTTAGAAGAGGATGGTTACCTTGGTTACGTGGATGGCCTGACAGAGAGAAGGCTGTACGCTCCTGACCTGGTGAGACCATGTAAACAGTGACCACGTGAATGAACACTGTTGAATGGGTTCTGGGATAGGCTATCTAGCTTGACTGTCTTGCTACTTGTGGGCGGAGCTTACAGGCAACTTCCTAAGAGGCGAAATATGGGTCTAGCTCAATGGACTACATAGTTCCAGGGTTGATTATAGTTTTAAATTACTGTGTCTTAACCGTGAAATTACCACTGTAGCTTATAATTTGTAAACAGAAGCTTTAAGTATAGTCTCATCTGACCTATGTGCTTCAATTTTGCCCTATACCTCTTCCACCCACTGTTGCCATAGAAACACATGTATGAAACACACTGTTTGAGTGTGATAGACGGGATACAGTGGGACTTTGTGGACACGCTCTACTTCCTGAGCAACCCCAACCACCGCTGGCACCACGCGGCTGAGGTGAGCAGGACCCGGCCGTGACAGCAACACTGTTGCAGTAACAACTCATGTGTCCTTTAGTGGGTGGAGCCTCAGATAGCACCCCTTACCCTGGCACCAGGAGATAACTTAGCCTCACAAGTCAGACCACGTTCCACAAAGAGGGTGTTTGTGGAACATGGTCTGGCTCATGAGACTCACACACCAGATTGACTCACAAGCCAGACCACCACTCACGTTCCTGATCATTACATCATCATTACCATTACATCATCATTACCATTACATCATCATTACCATTACATAGTACATCATCATTACCATTACATCATCATTACCATTATGTCATCACCATTACATCATCATTACCATTACAGCATCATTACCATTACATCATCATTGCATCATCTTCACTAGTTGTTTACACCATACATCACCATTGCTCCAGATGATTCCCCAGTTGAAGCTGTCCCTGGCCCAGTTGGTGGCACTGAGGGTGCAGCATGGGCGTCCACCAGTGGAGTGGCTGAGAAGGATCATCCAGGGAAGAGACATCAGGGCCCTTACCACACCAAAGTGAGGGAGGAGGAAGGGGGAGGGGAGGGGGGAGGGAAGTAGAGGAGAAACACTTTGTTAATCTAGTTGCCTACCGGTCCATAAACTTAAAGTTGTAGGATGTCACGTGTTACTACCCCTCCCCACACACACACACACTACCAGCCCCAAATCTGGTGGGGGTGGGGCAGCTGTGTGCCCTCGCTGGCAGGCCTCGCTCACCGCCCTGCACATGCTGACGTGGTTGATGCTGGGCGCCATGTGCCACAACACCATTGACACAGCTGCCCTGGAGATGAAGATGGAGGGCAACGTGAGTGGACTATGCCAGCTGCTCGGGAGCCTGGACACACGCATGGAAGTCACTACGCAGGGAGTGATTAGGCTCGCCACTGGAGTGCTGGAGAGGCTAGCCGTGAGCAATGAGGTCAGTATAGTTACTGTTGGTTGCTTTTCATGACTGGCATGTTGTCATAAGCTGTTCACCACTGATTGTGAAGTATCAGGGAGTCCCAGTTGTGATGGTGTTGCATTTCCCCGTTCGTCCCCTCCATAGCCAAACATTGGATTCCTCTACCAAACGTTCATGTTTGCTGCAGTAAGTCACATGCACGGAGTGCAGGAATCAGGTTGATGCATGGAGTACAGGAATCAGGTTTTTGCGGTTGTTTTCACTACCAGACCTGTCACATGTAGCTTGCTAAGAAGAGTGTAAGGGCATCATAGGTGCATGCAAGGAATTGTAGCTGGATATTGCTTCATTGGTCACAAATAAATATACCTGCCACTCTGATTTGGAGTCACTTTCATGTGTACTTACGTAATGACTGTGAGACCACGCCCACTCGCATGTATGAGACCACACCCACTCGCATGTATGTGATGATCTCTTGTTCATAATTATGGCTGCAGCTGCTGTAGCTCCTGTATAATATGCTAGGCTTCTCCGTGAGCTATCTGTCTGCTCTGCAGCATGAAATGTGGCTCCGTCCTTTTCTTTGACTGTACCATGAATGAATAGACAGCTATTGGGACCTCTTTCAGAAATTTGGACATGCAGTAGCTACAATGTCTAAGACTGTCCCTAATGACCCAACGCTGACACTCTTTCATGCAGATCTGGACTGTGTACATGGAACTCTATGTTCAAGAGTCAGCTGTCTTCGTTGTGGAGTTCTGGCAGAAGTTCATTGGCCAACTGATGCAGCTGCTCACCGCTACCAGCACAGATGAAAACGTAAGTCCCTGCATGTCAATCGTGAGACCCAGGTTTTGATCTGAGTGGAGGCACGCTCTGGAAATGTAGCCTCACTGCCAGGCCAACAACTTGACTACTCACACGAATGTGTCAAGGGCAGAGAGGAGTACTGTATGTGTGGGCATCCTGGTGCTCAACAGCATGAGGCGTTCAGTGTTTGGTCTGGACTGGCCTCATTCCCAGGCCATCCCGGGAATGAGCCTAAATGCAAGAGTTGCCCATAGCTACATACTGGTGTGGTACGTTAGTGGCTGCATCAGGGAATGTGACTAGGTAGTACTGTCACATGGATGGCAAGCTGGGTGATAAGGAGGACTTCTTTGACGATGAGAGGTGGTTTGCTTAAAAGGCACGCCGTCAAAGAGACCTACCATTCTCAAGGTCAGGCATCCTGTGATAAACTGGGCTTTAAGATTTAAATGGGATGAGAATAAATTTGAACAAGGAATTCAACCAAACCAGAGAAGAGCAAAATGTTGGTATTCTCTTTTGTTCTGCAGTATCGCAAGGACATTGTGTGCAGTCTCAACGACCTGGTGGTGGTGAGGATCAAGAGAGTGGGTCTCTCGTCCTACTCCTTGGTGAGTCACTTATCCCTCGCTAGGTACTGTAGGCACCAACATGTGGGCATGTGTTGACCCGTTTCTTGACTTGTGTGTATACAGCTGCTGCCCATTTGGAGAGAGGTGACCAACTTGGTTACTGACCCAACTCTGGTAGGCTGTGCATGTTACACTTTTTGAATTCATCATAGCATCAGGAGCCCATGATGATGACATTGTACACTCCTGATAGCATACATAACCCTTTGTCTTCTTTCCCACCGTCCATCCTCGACCCCCTCCCTCGATCCTCCTTCTCAATCCCCTCCTTCCCTCTCCCTCTCCCTCCTTCCCCCCTCCCTCCCTCTCCCCCCTCCCTCTCTCCCTTCCCTCCCTCCCTCTCGCCCCTCCCCTCCTTCCCTCCCTCCCCTCCTTCCCTCCCTCCCTCCCCTCCTTCCCTCCCTCCCTCCCCTCCTTCCCTCCCTCCCTCCCTCCCTCCCTCCCCCTCTCCCCCTCCCTCTCCCCCTCTCTCCCCCCCTCTCGCCCTCTCAGATATTCCCAGACCTTCCTTCCCCTGCGGTGGTCATCCCAGTTGACATATGGTTCAGAGAGGCAGTGAAGGAATTGGTTACAATTGAGGGGGAACGGCAGCCAACAGACGGCACTGCTACCACAGCAATGTAGCCCCAGTGTCAATCATTTTGACTCGCACATGTTTGTTTTGTATGAAGCAGAGTGTACGCACCAATCAAGATTCATTTCAACTCATACCATAGCAAGAACGATATATATGCAAAGTTGTTTTTGAACTGCAAACGAGTGACTGGAATACTCAATTGATCACATTATAACAATCCTGGTTCACAAACACTAAACGGACACAACAGAATTATAAATCATGATTGTAGCAGCAGCTGCACTGTATATACCAGCAACCAT
Source organism: Axinella damicornis (assembly GCA_963931865.1). Lineage (NCBI taxonomy): Eukaryota > Metazoa > Porifera > Demospongiae > Axinellida > Axinellidae > Axinella > Axinella damicornis. Next base: position 21,124,870 of record OZ007505.1, on the reverse strand, counting down.
GACTGTCAGCACTAGACCAGTACATACACAAAACACGTGGAGAAGATATTTAGTCACTTGCATCCTCATCACTGAAGTAAGAGTCCGGCTTGATGGTCTTCCTCCTCCCGAGCTCATCGAGATGCCTCTGGTAGTCTGGGGCCACGGCAGACTGATGGTAGGGGGGCGCTTCCTGCTCACGCATGTCCTGACATAATCTGTGGACAAACCACATGGGATACATGTAGGGACAAAGTACTAGTTTGTTAGGCAGCACATGTGCAAACTGTACTACAGGTGCTCACTACGCAATACAATGGTACTATACAATACTGTGGTACTACCCTACAGCTAATTTGCCTCTGCCTAGTCTCGGTCCCAGACCCACCAACCCCAGTGCAGATTTCTATTTTAGTATTGCGCGTGGGGGAGGTTTTTCCACACATTATACTGGAAGTGATATATATACATATATGCGCTGGATGAAAGATTTGGGATGAGACTAGGCCTTGTATACACCTATATAAGGTGAAGGGTATGCTGCTCATAACTCGGCAACCATGGTGAGCCTCTGAGAACCGTGGTTACAATTGCATCTAGCCAGGTCTAACCTAATAGCGTCTCGCAGTGTGAGATCATCGTCCGACTCATCCTCCTCCTCATCCGACCGGGTATCCATAGTAGCACCACCCTTCTCCTCTCCCTCCTTCCTCTTCTTCTTCTTTTTCACGGCCTGTTCTCTATCCCCAAGTGCATTCTTTGGGCACCTGTAGCTCAGGTGACCATACTCCCCACATTCATAACACCTGGATTTGTCCTTATAGTAGCGCCTCTTGATGAACTCCGAAGCACGTCCGTTGTCCTTTGCGATACTGCACCTCAGTGTTCTCCCAAAGAGCTCTTTTCTGTTCATGGCTTGTACTGACTTGTAAGCAGCTGCTCTGTCCACAAACAGCACAAACGCCACCCCCTTGCTCTCCCGGGACACTTTGTCCCTCATAATTGTCACCCTGGAAGCAAATGGAGAGGAGATCAATTTGTGTTTACAAAATGTACCCTCACAGGCTATAGTATCTCAACCCCCCCCCCCCCCCCCCCCCCCCCCCCCCAAACCGTAAATCTACTCTTCTGCAAATAATGGAAGTTTCTTCATCATGAGTGAATTCAAAATGCAGATCAACAAAACAGGCACTCAATGAGTTGGAGACATTAATCCAATGGCTACAAAAACAGAGACCTCTCGTGGTACATCATCAATGGCTACAATGGTCGGGCCGGGCTACTGCATAGTAAGCCCGACAAATGGTCATTTTGCTCCACCCTACCAGTCTACATTACTTCATTGACAACTGGTTCCTGTGCTTACTAACAACACAAAAAAATATGCCCAGTGGAGTGGTCCCTATAATTATGGGTGTGGAATCTACCCGTCCACCATCCAAGGACATTCAGATATAGAAACCTAGTCTCGGGGCTGGTTCCAAGACTAATACATGTAATAGAAACCATGCAATGAGTCGGGGGGTGGGGGGTGGTCTGGGCACGAGACTAGCAGAGTAATCTGATTGACTCATTTCGTACAATTATACAATTGGTTTCAGACACCAGGGAACTTACTTTGCGACTTTCCCGTACTTCTCGAAAATCTATCAAAAGATGGATTAATTCTAATAAGAGAGCACCAAAACATACTCAACAGCGCCTCGTATCAGCTATTTCTGCTCCTAACGTATTTAACAAGTCAGCTCACCTTGTGTATATCATTGTTAGTCAGTTCATAAGGTAGATTGCTAACGTATACAGTACTCTTGCTTGGAGCTAACCCACCACTCATATTTTTTTAGCATTCCATTAAACTTACTGCGCATGCGTCAATTTCAAACTTTGACCTTTGAACGTTCAACTTCGAGCTTCGACGAAGGCGGTAAAGATGGCACGCGCGCATGTATGTTCATTCATGCCCCCGGATATTAACATGGGCGAACCTTCTGCCAATTTTGAAGATGTGGAGAGCTCTGGGGAAGAAGATAGCTTGGAGAGCTCTGAGGAAGAAGATAGCTTGGAGAGCTCTGAGGAAGAAGATAGCTTGGAGAAGAGGATCCTTCGAAACGGGAAGGCCTTTTCGGGAGTTTTTGAAAGTATATATCAGAAGGTAAGGACTAAAACAAACACTAAAGGCTAAGGGATCAAGTACGAAGAAGGCCTATCGACGCCTGCCCTAACCCTACCCTTAGGAGCCATTCTTCGTATTTTTACCCTGGAAATCCATTGCTCCACAGTCAGTGTTTCATTAAATTTTGTGCTATGCTGCCCTAGTCTGGTTCCCAGACTTGTGCACGGGAACCAGACTATTGCTGCCCCTGCCCTCCTTTAGTTCCAGATATTAAAATATATTCTTTACAGAGTATGGCCCCACCCAATGTGACAAGAAATGTTACTCAGACCCTCTCTGCCTTTCGGGGAGGGTCTGGGAGCGAGACTATTCTGCACCCTTTTCCCCATGAGGTCACATGAATCGATCCTTGCTGGGGAAAATCTTGAGGCTAACCTGCTACACTAATTACTCTGCTGTGCAATGGCTAATGATTCTCCATGCAGTACGGGCGGGAATTTGAAGCAGAGGAAGAATATGGAGAGGTGATAGACCTGATTAACTTGGAGGACGATGACTTTGCACAGCTGTTCAGCGAGAGTAACTTAAGTAAGGAATTTGCTGCATTGGTTGTACCTATGGTTACTGAGGTTGGTCACCAAAAGCAGTTTGTGTCACTACCTAATTATCCCTTTCAGTGCCACCACGCCCACGCCACTACGTCAATCTAGATCTGTCTCTAGTGGATGAGGAGGAGGATTCAGACCCTGAACTCACTGCCCTCCTGCGCGAGAAGGTTGTACAAGTAAAACGAGAGATCAACTGGGATGAGGAAGAACAGCGACATTTGGAGAAGATCAGGCAGAAGGAGGCCCTATCTTGCAACTTTCCAGATGAGTCTGATTCTGATCCAGGAGGGGCAGTGGTTTCTGCAAGTGCACCAAAGCGTTCCAAACGTTTGAAGAGCACGCGCTCACTCTACATGGTGAAGCTGAAGTCCAGTCCCACTAGAAGACAACCATTACAAAGCCGAATTGAATGCCTGTCGTCTGGTCTTGCCGAGACAGAAAGTGATCGTGATTGTTCTGAGACTCTAGGAGAGACCGAGTTTGAGGGTGAGAGGATAGCCACAATGTCCACACATGAGGGGGACACACCTACGGAAGCCTCAACTGCCACATCACCAGCACCCCGTGACGAAGAGTGTGCATATAACACTCCACAACTCGTCATGAACGGTGACAGAGGAGGTATTCCAAATTCCAGCAGTTCCCCAGAAGTGACCATAAGGGGAAGAATGGCCGAAAGTGACTTTCAGAGTGGCTACGAGAGTGGAAACGGTATTCCAAATTCCAGCAGTTCCCCAGAGGTGACCACGAGGGGAAGAATGGCAGAAATTGACATTCAGAGTGGCTACGAGAGTGGAAACGAACACAAAGAGACAAATTCAGAATCTGATTCCAGTTCTAGTTCTTCCTATGAACATATCAACCTTGAGAGATCTGTGACACCATTGATTGACTCAGATGCAGGAATGTCATCGATTGACTCAAATTCCGAAGTGAGTGCCATTACCCAAAACAGTTTTCCTGGATGTGATCCTAACAAAACTGAGAAACACGGACCTTTGCTGCGTCAAGTGTTTTTGAAGAAGGTTATCCAGTTGAAGATCCCAAAACTACCGATTTCCACCTCCATTTGCGAGGAATGCAAGAGAAGGCGCACATCTTATTCTCAGGCTGAGTTTGGCTACGAGCAACAGCGTGCTGTGTACTCAAGTGTTCCTGTTACAGACCGCGTACATTGGAACAGTTTGCGTACTGACTCCAATCCCCTTGTCTCTTCACTTCAAACTAACCTACCCGAAGGTTTCCGAAGTGCTCAAACTGTTTCACACTGCAGCTGTGGAGACTGTAGCTGTGGAGACTGTAGCTGTGACCGTCCCTGTTCCCAACCAAACTCTTACCAGTATCACTACCCAGGTCAGCATACTGATGGCAATTTGTTTATCAACCGCGCGAACATAAATCCACACTACCCTACTGCTGCCTGCTCTTGTTGCACACAATCTGTTGCCATGGTGCAACACTTAACTCCTTGTTTGTGCCACCAACCCTGCAGCAGCTCCCCCTGTGATTTTCAACCACAAGCTCCTTCACTGCCGAACTATTGCTACCAGTGTTGTAGTGTAGTTGCTCCAAGCTCTGACGTTGACCATTCACTTTCAAGGAGCTCAAAGAGACCCTTAGAACTGGACGAATGTGATAGTACTGTCACAGATGGCCCACAGTCTAAAAGACTGCACCAATAACTGTGCACCTCAGCTACGCCATTCTTTATCACATTTTATTATATGCAAGGCAGCTTTTGCACTAAGTTATTATCACTGCATATTGTATGCGCATATGCCAGGAATGTTGTTGACACAATACAATGCGAGAGATATGTAATGTTTATTTGGAGGGGCGGTCCCCTTCATACCATGAGGACCCGCCCCCTAGTGACCAGTCGACTCGATGGAAAATATTACAGCTGTTTTGCAGCATATTTTATGAAAGAACAGCAGAATGCCTGGCAGTTAAAGAAGAAAGGCCGGTGTATACAGACGAGAAAAGGTGATAGAGTTAGTTCCAGCCCTGCTGTCTCCTTCAAACGAATCTTATTTGCAGCTACACCCGTCAATAGTCTCGGTACGACAATAACCTGTGGGAAGAGACTACTTTGTGAGTACTCCTGTATTGTCTCTGGTTGCAAAGACGTTCTACGTAGCTCTCGGAGCAAATAGCCTAAAGGTATGCTCGGTGCAGCAGCAAATTTATTTGCATGAATAATTGGCGGCATGGCCGTATCATATCGGCTGCACTGCAAGACAGGTATGTAAAACGTTTGCTCCCCCCTCTTGTCTATGTCCTCACTACTGCAGTGGAGTATGATGGAGGTTGCAACAGAAGTACAGGAGCTGAGACAGGAGCTAGGGAGGCTTCAGGAGAGAGAGGCAGAGCTCACACACCTCCTCCAGTTGGAGAGAGAGAGGAGGGTTAGGGCAGAGCAAGACTCTGAGGTGGAGAAACAGTCTTGCCTTGAACTAGGCCACCTGCTGTCAAAGGAGAAGCAGATGCATCAGAAATACCCCAGCAGCCCCAGCCAGATGACACTGGTGCCTCTCACCCAGAGGTTGGAGGAGGGAGAGGGAGCAGAGAGTCCTGCTAGGTCTGCCTCTCCCCCTCCTGCCGACATTGACAGCAGCAAGGTATATCTTCCCCTTTACATGACCGTGAAATGGCATGCATTATTCTTACAGTTATAACGTCATATTTACCATTGTATAGATTACTGCTGTCTCATGAAACTAACATATTCAATCCTCAGAGAAACAATATAGTGTTGCACACGTGCAATAATAATGCAGCTGTATGGTCTGTCAACAAAGCTGAATGCAAAGTGGTGCACATTATAATTGATACAAAGCAGCTACAAATACTAATGACTCCACACGTGCACTCTGACTTGTAACTGTCTGTCAACATAAGTCCCTGCTAGGACTTCAGACATGAGGAGTGTTAATTGGTGGAATGTTGGGTGGATGCATGTCTCCAAGCTGTGGTGTTCATGCCAGAGTTTTTGCTTGACACACGTACACATACCCTCTGCCAACTGGGGACTAGCAATTGAATAGTTTGAATAGACAAATAGAAACACTGTTTTATAGCCTTCGGCAAAAGTATTGTACGTGCGGAGGATGGGAATCAAGCAGACATAATTAATTATGTCTTGTATTTACGTATGGACCTGTCCTACAGCAGTATTTGATCACTATTCATCTGCCCATCCCCCAGAACTCTCTTGACGGAATTCTCCCAGCTTCCCTGGAGAGCAGTGTCCCCCAGAAGGAGAATGAAATGAGCCTCACTCCCCTTCCACCCCTGGAGTTCACCTTCTCCTCCTCCGTCTTCAGCCAGCTGCCCAACGACCTCCAGAGAATGCTGGGTGTCTGCACTGAGTCAAAACGTATGTACCAAGACATTGAAATGTTTGAAATTTGAATAATTATTGTACACTGTTTGTTGGCCTACCATCATGCACAAACCTTCCATGTTTTTTTTTACCACTCCATTCCATTTCCTCATGGGGAAGAGCTGTTCGCAATGACCGATTACCTAATATCCAGCCCTCTAGTTTGGACAAAATAAATATAAATTTCACCGTCATGTGTGTAATTCTCTCCACTCCCAGCACTCCCTTCTCCCTCCAAGCTCTCCCTCACCAAGGCTGCTGACGCGGTGAAGGTTGGTGACCCCCAAGAGTTGGAGCAGTGTATTGCCACGTTGGGAGAGGGGGCACTGCAGGGAGATGACGGGCAAAAGTTGCTGGAGCTAGCGTGTGAACATGGTCACACAGGGTGTGTGAGGGTGCTTCTCAATGCTGGCTGCAACCCCAGCGCCAGTAGCAGGGAGGATGGGATGGCACCTTTGCACCTGGCTGCTAAGAATGGACATTTGGAGTGAGTTGGTTGAGTGGGTGGGAAGGAGGGAGGGAGGGAGGGACTGACTGACGGATGGAAACAAGGAAGGAAGATATCACCATAGAGGGAGGAACAACGGAATGTTAAAAACACTGCCCAGCTATATATACTATGTACCAAGGGTAACAGTCAATCCCCCCCATACAGCATATCAGTTTACAGGCTACTTTTGTTGATAATGAGATTGCAGTGTACCCATTGTGTACGCATGCAACGAGGCCCTAATGGCATCATGTGAATTGTGAGTTGATAATGTGCATAGGAGACATGCTTCTGAGCGCAGTCACACGCAAGCATTGCGTACGTCATTCCTGAATGATATTCATGATTCTCTTCCAGCTCTTTGCAGCTGTTGCTGGAGTGGAGTGTGAGCGCTAATCAGCAGGACGATGAGGGACACACCCCGCTCTTCCTGGCCCTCTGTGAAGGACACCAGGGGTGTGCAAACAGACTGTTACATGCTGGTAGCTCCCTGCAGGCAGTAACAAAGGTGGGGAATGTGTGTGTGTGTGTGTGTGTGTGTGTGTGTGTGTGTGTGTGTGTGTGTGTGTGTGTGTGTGTGTGTGTGTGTGTGTGTGTGTGTGTGTGTGTGTGTGTGTGTGTGTGTGTGTGCATATGTGTGCATATGTGTGTGTGTTTGGATGTGTGTGTGTGTGTCTGCATGTGTTTGTGTGTGTGTTGTGTGTGTGAATGGGAGGTGTGGCTGCATTCACAGACACACACACACAAGGATGGATAGGCAGACACATCAGTACTTATAAGTAAAGGGGTGGCCGGTGTGCAGACACACACAGAGACACATCTTGTGCTGAATAATACATGCACATACGTGCCAACAATATCAGACGACACTCGTGTAACTGCTGTGGTAGAGACGCAGGCGTGTGCATGTATTTCACCATGCAACCACAAGACTACACCTACCTCGTCACCACGACATCATTGTCAAAGCTGCCAATTGCCAAGTGCTACATCTGTGTGAAGTGCATACATTCCATACCCATCACATAACAGAAGCTTCTCAGCTGCAATTTGTCTGGAATGGTTTTGTGAAGTCAGGATGATATCTCCAGCTTCTGTTTAGCAACTGGGCTTCTCTAAAGGGAGTATCATTTCATCAGCAGAAGTGCAGCTTCAACATGTGTATCTGACTACTTACTTGCAAGGAATGTCAACCAAAAAGTGGAACACATGTAATAACTATAATTAGGGTTTGACCAATCCGAGGGCTACATTTGGTTTCTAGAGGGGAAGTGAGATTGCTTAAATTAATGTGGAATATCGGAATATCGTCCATTCTGAAACAAAAGCTAATTGTTGAGTCCCTACACTGTGGCAGATTTCAGCTGTTGGTACTCCTTCTTTCCCCTTGGGACAAAATCTGGGAGTTCTGATAGCCCACAAGGGATGGAATTGCTAGCATTACTGTGGTCTACAGTAAGATCTTGTTTGTCCAACCCAGTGCATGGTCAGTGGTGCTAATGTTTATTGTCCGTTTGTTTACTGATCATCGAGGTCAGATTGGACCTTCTACAGTGAACAATACACAATATGCGTTGTTTATTGTCGGTGACCGTTGAAGCATATCTTTGTTTACTGATCAAAGAGAAGCTTCCACAACAGCTAGATTATAATTATAAGCAAAGCCCATTGTAAGTTAATGCATGGGACTCCCACTCCCTGTCTAGAGAACGAATGCAGGCAATAGCTTTAGCTTCAACCGCAAGAGGAAGAATTGTTTTAATTGGAGGAAAAGCGATATCAGTAAAAGCTACCTGCCATTTTATCCCCCCCCCCCCCCCACACACACACACACACCCTTCCACCCCTCCACCCACCACAGTTGGGCTACACAACCATCCATGCAGCAGTCTCAGGCAACCTGCCGGATGCCCTCCGCATACTGCTTGTGCACCTCCGCACATCCCTGGAGAGGTCAAAGGTCACACAAGTGATCAACTACACTGATAAAGACGGGAGCACTGCCCTGCATTTTGCCGCCTCCAGGGGATACAGAGTGAGTTCCATGATCATTACACTCAAACTGGTAGGGAAATAAGATCTCCATGTAATTGTAATGTACATGTGAAGATTCTGGCTGTACCATCGATGCATCATGACCGCCATCATCCCTAACACTTTTCTGTAAGAAACTCACCTTGTGGTAGAGCAATGAGTATCTTCCCTTCTGCCACCATTGCTTGCTTCGACCTAGGCCTTCATACTGTTGCAAAAGGCCTATAGGACTATACTGGTATCAAGCGAGGGGTGCAGGCCTAAGGGCAAGTGCCAAATATAGCCCATGCACAAATGTAATAGCAGTTTGTTGCCGGATCATCGGTGCTAATATGCCATACTGGCAATGTGGTCTGTCCATATTGGCATAGTGGTACCTAAATTTAAACTTGTAGGGTATCATGCAACATTATGTTACAAGTGCGCATAATTGGAGTGAGTCATACGTACCGTACACGTCTTATTAATGACACCGACCTTCAAACATTTTCCAACATGCTTTTGCAGCTTTTTCTGAAAATTGGATGCAAAAAGGGATCGATTCAAAAGTGTGGAACACGGATATACATACACACTGATCCCCCCCCCCCCCCCCCCCCCCTCCCCCCCCCCCCCCCCCCCAGGGCTGTGTGGAGGTGCTGTGTGCCTCTCCTGAGGTGGACCTCAGTCTGCGGGACCGGTGGAACCGAACAGCCCTTGACATCTCCACAGAGGACTGCAGGGAGCTCCTCCAGAGCAAAGGTTTGCACTGGAACTTCTCTTTACATCTCCGTGCAATAGACCAATACTTGTAATGACTATGAGCAGCTAATAAGTGCACGAAGGAGTATGCAGCCAACCATTGATGCACATAATATTATGTGAGTACCATCCAAATTAGGAAACCAACAGCTCAACCTAGTGTCAAAATGCCTACAGAAGTGCACACATTGCTAGCAAGGTGAGAAATTGCACACTCACTTTACAGAACTAGTGGTGGCTATTACAATAATATGCCAAATGAGTGAATATGAGCCTCCTTGCAATTTCCTGAGAAACCTTCTGAGGTGCCTTCTAGTGACGTACCTCATGCCAGACACCAATTAGAACTGCATCGATTACACTCCTGGTAAGGGGAAGATCGTTGTTTATGAAGTGTTTGAGCACTCAGGGAGCTCGAGGGCGGGGCACACAAAGATTCTGATTGCACCGTTGAGATTGCAACCATGCACTGGCCTCGTTCCCAGGTCGCGTGGGGCCTGGGAACGAGGCTAGCTATGCAGTGACTCAATCGTATGATACTTGCACTACCAGGAGTGAATTGCCTCTTGTAATCAGGATTTGGATGGATCCATGGTTACACACTCCTCAGCTACATGCTCATTAACTCCTGCTACAAATTGCTTGCTGGCGAGCATGACATTGAGTGCATAGTCTGACAATCTCCACTCACATAGACCATATTTGGTTGAGAAATGCAGGCTCTGATTGGTTGAATTATTAGCCGATCTACTCCACACATGCTGTTGCATCACCACTCACACACCATCCACAACAGTACCGTTAACTTCTCTTCTCTTGCTGTTCCTACCTCTCCAGAGTACAAGCTCGTGACAGTGATGATTGAGATGAAACACACACATGACTGCGATAAACCGACATCGACAGCCATAGGGAAGATAACCGTTCTAAAACACCACAAACTGTCGGACATCGAGCCACTTGTTAGTGAAACCCTCAGGCAATACTGCGACACCTTGGGTGATCACAGGAGAATAGCTCACTCTAATACAGCTGCTCACTCAACTGCACTATATTCAAGCAACACAGCGAGTAGCAACTCCCTTTCGGAGCTCCTTCAGAGGGAACTGCAGAGAAACGGAGATTGCTACGACCGTCACGTTAACATCTTGAGACACTCACACCACCAGCTGGCAAGAATGGATCTGTCCGGGGGGAGCATTGCCAGCTACCGCATCGGGCACTTCAGCTGGAGGGCCGGGGAGCTGTCCCCAGGTGTGAGGTCAAAGAATCTGTATGGCATGTTCGGGGATATGAGAGGTACACTGAGCAGGATCGGGAGGGGCACAAAATCGCTGGAAGTGACCATCACTATGAAAGGTACATTCATGCATGCATAACATTTGTACGTTCCATGTGTAAGAAGGCCACATGATTCGAATAATTGACTACCAAACATCTTTGTGACTTCTGTTGCTATGACAATAACACTTCTGGCTACCATGTACTTAGGTTGGCAACTTGCACATTTTAAATTTCTGCCTTAAGAATAATTCAACTGCCATGGAAACAGAAGGCACTCACAGTAGGAAACTGTAAAATTTGTGAGTTTTTGGTTTGTTCATGAAGTTAATTCACCAAAATGTATACAGTACTGTACGTTGCTGAGTTTTCTTTGCTGAGCTGGGACAAATCTAACAGCTGATGGATACAGGAACCATTGTTGCCATAGCAACAGAATAAACAAAGGATGCAACAATGGTCTAGATTTGACTAGTTTAGCTATTGCAAGACTGCAATTGCTAGTAGGCCGGTACAGGAAGCGTCCATCTTCCATCCGCAATTATATGCGCTGGTATAGGTTCCCTATGGTTCCTTATGTACTGTGTTTCTTTGTGTATGTGTGCAGGTGCTGTTGAAGGGTGTGTTGACCAGCTGGCCTTTGATCTCATGCTCCCCGTGGCCAAACTCAAGGAGTATGTGGAGATGGTATGCAGGTGTTGTGTGGGGGTGTGGAGGGGGATGCATGTGTGTGTGTGTGTGTATGTGTTGTGTGTGTGGGAGGGGGGGTGTATGTGTGTGTGTGTTGAGCTGTACCACTGTGCCCCCAGGTGGAAGAGAACCAGACTGTCATGCTGTACGGTCCCCAGGGCAGTGGCAAGACATTCCTCGCCAAGAGCCTGGCAGACTTCCTCAAGGTATGCTGGCTGGTACTAGTCTCGTTCCCAGACCCTCAGGGTTTGGGCATGAGACTAGGTTGGTACCTGCAAGCCAGCCTGCATGTATCACAGAACAGATTGAAGTTGGTTGGGCTCGGTGTATGTAGGAACCTTACCTAGCTAGCTTCCTCCGTCTCCTTTCAGCACAAGTATGACACTGAGAGAGTCCAGATCATCCATGCCTCCCTACACCCCGGGTTCAAGAGAGACGACCTCTTCAGACTGCTGCACCTGAACAGTGAGTCACTAACAGACAGACAGACATATGCACAGATTGGCAGACAGACGGGCAGACTGATGTATTACCTCCCTTCCCCACTCCTTCCCTCCCCGCTCACAGGTCTCCTGGTTCACCTGGAGGACCAGGAAGGCACCACGATGAGGAGGGAGAGCAAGGGGTCCAGAGCCAGCACCCTCCAACCAAAGTGAGTGTGAAAGAGAGGGGAGGAAGGAAGCGGGGAGGTGGGCGGAAGGGGCAAAATGTCTAGCCGTGCGCATGATTATGGGTTTGCCAAGTTTTCTTTGCTGACTTGGGACAGAATCTCAACAGCTGATCCCCCTCCCACATTCCCCATGCACAGGTCCCACGTGGTCATCCTGGATGACATAGACCGCGTCTCCACCCCCGACATCCTGGCAGAACTCCTAACAGCCCTGGAATACCGAGGACCCTACTACCCGGTGTGGGTGGACACGGTGTACAGCCGGGATGGGGCCGTGCTCTACCTCGCCGGACACTACTACCTCAAGGAGAAGTGCTACTTCATTGCCACAAGTACACATGCAAGGTACAGAGAGGTGGCCCTCCTAACCTCATTCCCTGCTTCACACACACACACACACACACACACACACACACATAGCCTCTTTCCCAGGCCCCGCCCAGTTTGCAAGTGACGAAAAGCTGAGCTGGGCCTGGGAATGAGGCTAATTCACACGCGCACACATTGTATGGACACGTACTCATGCACTTGTCATTCACATTGTACACACACACACACACACACACACACACACACTCACACACACATTATACAGTGGTGAGGGGCTGCAGCCGGCAGTGATGGACCAATTTGTGCACTTCTCCCTGGGCCTAGTGACGGAGCCCTCCAGCGGTGTCCTACACAGACACCTCATGAGCAAACTAGTCCACTCCATGCAGGGAGACACGCCTCACAGGTGAGGGAGGAGAGGCTTAGCAGTTTTGTACACCATACACAATGTCATATATTCACTGCACACACACACACATACACTCACAGGTCTGATCTTCTCTATGAGGTGGTGCAGTGGGTGTGGGAGGTACGGCAGCTTTATAACCACCTCATGCTCCGTCTGGACCTTCCAGAACTAACTTCGGGTGAGTTCTCACTCCCGTCCCCTCACCTCCCACATGCACACACCCTCTTGTCATTATACATGTACACCCATGCACCCCATCAATATCCTCTCTTCTCCCCTACGTACACTGACACCATCACACCCTCATCCCCTCACGGTCCACACCCTCATCCTCTGCTCACCATCCACACTCTCATCCCCTCACCGTCCACACCCTCATCCTCTCACCGTCCATACCCTCACCCCCTCACTGTCCATACCTCTATGCACGCACTGTCCACACCCTTATCCCCTCACCATCCACCCCTCACCATCCACCCCTCACCATCCACACCCTCATCCCCTCACCATCCACACCCTCATCCCCTCACCATCCACACCCTCATCCCCTCACCGTCCAACCCTCATCCCCTCACCATCCACATCCTCATCCCCTCACCGTCCACACCCTCATCCCCTCACCATCCACACCCTCATCCCCTCACCGTCCACACCCTCATCCTCTCACCGTCCATACCCTCACCCCCTCACTGTCCATACCTTTATGCACGCACTGTCCACACCCTTATCCCCTCACCATCCACCCCTCACCATCCACACCCTCATCCCCTCACCATCCACACCCTCATCCCCTCACCATCCACACCCTCATCCCCTCACCGTCCAACCCTCATCCCCTCACCATCCACATCCTCATCCCCTCACCGTCCACACCCTCATCCCCTCACCATCCACACCCTCATCCCCTCACCGTCCAACCCTCATCCCCTCACCGTCCACACCTTTATGCACGTACCATCCACACCCTCATCCCCTCACCATCCACACCCTCATCCCCTCACCGTCCAACCCTCATCCCCTCACTGTCCACACCTTTATGCACGTACCATCCACACCCTCATCCCCTCACTGTCCACACCCTCATCCCCTCACCATCCACACCCTCATCCCCTCACCGTCCAACCCTCATCCCCTCACCGTCCACACCTTTATGCACGTACCATCCACACCCTCATCCCCTCACTGTCCACACCCTCATCCCCTCACCATCCACACCCTCATCCCCTCACCGTCCAACCCTCATCCCCTCACCGTCCACACCTTTATGCACGTACCATCCACACCCTCATCCCCTCACTGTCCACACCCTCATCCCCTCACTGTCCACACCCTCATCCCCTCACCATCCACACCCTCATCCCCTCACCGTCCAACCCTCATCCCCTCACCGTCCACACTCTCATGCATGCACCACATGCAGGCCTGAGGCATTTCCTCCAATGCCCTGTGGAGTCAAGCAGCCCAGACACCGTGTGCAGGTACATACCTGCTATATTACACACACATGCACACGTCACACACACGTCACACACACACACGCGTCACACACACACACAATTAGTGAGTATTTATGTGTATGACTGATCATGACATGTACTTCGCATGGTCTAGCAACCAGATTGTGTAGGATCCGAGATGTAGGTTTGCATGCAGAAGATATTGCCCAACATACCACCCGCCTGGGGAGTTGAAGTAAATTCATGCATGCTTGCTGCTCGCTCGCACACACACACACACACACACACACACACACACACACACACACACACACACACACACACACACATACACACACACACACACACACACACACACACACACATAACACAACACAGCTGGATGTGTGACGTATGGAACCAGCACCTGGTCCCCTCCATCAAGACCTTCCTTCTCTCCCCCCGCCGCAGTGGAGGCAGCAATGCAAGCCCTCATCAAGAGGACAATCGCCATGACACCATCAACCAGCTCGTCACGGTCATCACCCAGAAGGTCTTCAAGCCTACCTGCCCCCTGGATCCTGAACGTAGGTCCTGCCCCCTGGACCCTGAACGTAGGTCCTGCCCCTTGGACCCTGAACGTAGGTCCTGCCCCCTGGACCCTGAACGTAGGTCCTGCCCCCTGGACCCTGAACGTAGGTCCTGCCCCCTGGACCCTGAACGTAGGTCCTGCCCCCTGGACCCTGAACGTAGGTCCTGCCCCCTGGACCCTGAACGTAGGTCCTGCCCCCTGGACCCTGAACGTAGGTCCTGCCCCCTGGACCCTGAACGTAGGTCCTGCCCCCTGGACCCTGAACGTAGGCCCTTCATATGTTTATCAACACATCTGAGCTATAGGTTGTTCCAAAACGTCCACACGCACATCATGTTAACATTAGTCCCTACAAGCACCACATAATATAGACACAACAACATTGATACCGCAGATTCAGTAAAAGAATACTGTATGAAGCAACAGTGGTATGGACCTAAGGCCACAAAGTTAAGGATGAACTGGTTTCCACTGTGGTTGAGAAATCAAGTGGCAACTGCACTCATGGTAGTGCAGTGGCAGATTTAGGGGGGGGGTAAGGGGTGTAAATGCACCGGCTGGTAAAAGTAACGTACGTCTATTGTACAGCAGCTTTGGATTTGTTCCGATCAGTCTCCAGTGCTAGACAAGTCACCGCGAACTTCAAAACTCAGGTCAGACGTGTGTCATGAATGTATTCACGTCACCGGTAGTGGGTGTGGCAACACAAATTTTTCAGCCGCACTTCACACGCGAGTGGCTGAACCCCCCTTTCTAAATCCGCCACAGAGTGGTAGGGCAAACTTACCTTCAGTGTAATGCCAGATAACACCGACACATATACAACCTCACAGCACTCAGGAGAAGTGTATGAATAGTTCTGCCATATCCTCTATGTTAACTGACATGATGCGAGGACACATTAGCGTACCTGTACCGTTGCTGTTGGTTTGTATGTACTCCAGGTACTGTCGGGATGCTACAGAAGCTTCATGGCAGCCTGGAGGCAATGGCAGCCCGTGAAGAGGGCAAATACAGAGGTACGTGGCACCTTTCACAGAACACCTCTTTAGATTATGTCTCTGCTCTGCTGGTATACTTAGAGAGCAGTGCATTGCATGATATTGGAATGCCACACACACACATGCTGACACACACTCGCAAACATACCATGCTTGCAACACACACACACACACACACACACACACACACACACTCACACACACACACACACACACACACACACACACATTCGTAGCTGTAGGTGGAGAGTCTCCCCCTCGGTTCACAGTCAGCTCTTCTGGAATTGGCAGCCCCCCTTCTCGTGAGAGCAAGCAGCCATCAAACTCCATGGTGGCCTACAAGGACATTGCTGCCAAGAGCTCCCCTCGCATGAAGGGAGACACACCCAGACCGATACCAGTGCTGGTGAGCGAGGTGTGCTGAGCGAGGTGTGCTGTGGGTGGGATGGTGCTGTGCAAGGTGTTCTGTGTGAAATGTGCTGTGGGTGGTGTGTGTGAGGCTTTGAGTGTGCAGATGTGGGCAGGATGTGTGATGCATGAGTGAGTGACGTGCTGTGCACAGCGTGAGTGAGTGATCATGAGTGACATGCTATGCACAGCGTGAGTGGGTGGCATGTTGTGCATGGCATGAGTGGGCAGAATGCTGTGCACGGCGTGAGTAGACAGAATGTTGTGAGTGAATTGCATGTTGTGCACGGCGTGGTGAATTGCATGCTGTGCATGGCGTGGTGAATTGCATGCTGTGCATGGCTAGCAGTGGGCAAAGTGAGAAGTCAAAGTGGTGCCTCGACAGCCTAACATCATGTAAGCAGGTTGGTCGCTGTGTGATGGCACAAACATGTCTGTATATGAGATGACATATCAGATGCCTAGCAGTGACCACCGTCAAATTTCCAATGAGAATTATGTGTATATTACACCAACCTAACTTGACTATTACCAAGAGTGTATAATAATAAGAAGAGAGTATCAAACTCGCTATAGGCTAACGTTGAATGTATGCGGAAAGTAACGTGACATCCGGTATGGTGCTAACGTCAAAAACACAATCTTACCTGACATAGACGCCATGGCTACCGTACCACAGCTAGACTAGCTAGCCTCTTTGACTCGATGATCAAGGCGTGCGTGCAGCAAGTAAACTCGTGGCCATATCGGGGAGTACAATAGTTGACGAGTCCGTGTGGATCACGTGCACCATACTGGATGTCACGTTACTTTCCGCATACATTCAACGTAGCCTATAGCGAGTTCGATACTCTCTTCTTATTATTATACATTCTTGCTATTACGCACAACTCAAAGTGATTCTTCTGCTGCCATGCATTCATTGTACATGTACACACAGAGGACGACAAAGTCATTAGATCAACCCGACAGTCCCTCACTGGGTGAAGAAGTGGCAGTGCCGCAAAGTAAGTACAATTATGTGTTGACATGTACATAGTCACAGCACAGTTTTCTACCCAACTGTTTATTGTTCTCAGAATTTGTACAGATACTGCATATGATCATGTGTAGTTCTAGTCTTGGTACCAGACCCTCCTGCGTGCGAGAGGGTCTGGTACCGAGACTAGTGTAGTTCACACGTCACACACACACACACACACACACACACACACACACACACACACACACACACACACACACACACACACACACACACACACACACACACACACACACACACACACACACTCCCTGCAGGTTCTGGTAAGAAGAAGGCTAGAAGGATTCGGTCATTCAGCTTGTTCTCCAGAGAATCAAAGGGGTCACTGCCAAAGTTAGTCCAGTACAACAAGGAGTTAATACCATGTCCATGTTAGCTATACTGTCTTCTGTCCTCAATCCCGGTACTCCCTCCCCCCCTCCCCAGATTCTTGCGTAGGGGCTCAACGAAGACATCTTACTCCCTTGCCTCAGTCGAAGAGGAGGGACCCAAGAAAAGGGGCCAATCAATTCCTCCCTCTCACCAACTCGACGATATTTTCAACCTTCTTTCAACTGCCAATTCAATTCGCTTCAATGACCAGTGCAGTCCAGCTCCATCTGATTTCAGTCACAAAAGCGCTTTGTGTTCTAGTGCACCTGTGCCAAAGTACATCATACCCACTGGCTCGCCAAAGCTTCAGAATAGACTGGACACCCCACTGATTCGCGCACACCACCACCAGATGATCTCCACTTCGGGCAGTCCTCCTGCCTATTCCATGCCAGATTTGACAGCTGATGAACACCCCACAGCTGCACAGTTTGAATCTGACGTGCAGCTGCGGAGTCACTCAATTGTGAACATCCTTGACGAACAGAGTGGTGGTGGTGGTGGGATGGTGAGGGTCGGGGAGGGAGGAAGGGAGAGTGCACCTATTACTCCAGCTTTTAGGCACATCAGGGACCCACCTCTGGAACCCTGCTCTGAACCAACAAGACGCAAGATGTACACATCTCCACTCCGTGAGGGAGAAACACAGTCAGCAACGTCCACCCCAGGAATCGCCCACAAAGTTACTAGTCCGCTGGCAGCAATTAGGCATAACAGGGACCCGCCCCTACAACCCTACTCAGAACCAAGGAGATGGATGCACACATCTCCACTCCATGAGGAAGAGACGCACATGACAACGTCCACTCCAGGAATCACCCACAAGGTTACTAGTCCACTTATGGCAGTTAGGCACATCAGGGACCCACCCCTGCAACCCAGCTCTGAGCCAACAAAACGGAGGATGCACACATCTCCATTCCATGAGGGAGAGACACAGTCAGCAGCCTCCACCCCAGGGATCACCCACAGGACCACTGCCTACACCAAAACAAGTCCCAGCGCAAATTCACCGAAGAACATTAGCCCACACTCAATTGTGTACGTGAAAACAAGCGGAGAGAAGACAAAGATCAAGGCAAGATCAGTGAGTGACATGCTCTGTGGTGGCTCAACAGTCATTGGAGATTATGATCTGTTCAGGGCAGCTTCTGATGGTGGAATCAAGCCACAGACGTCTGATTATGTTAGCGACGATGGCCGTACCCTGCAACCTGGTCCCAATACAAGTGACCTTTCTGATGCCATCATCAGTGGCCTGGAAGAGAATGGATTTGATGCGGACTTGGATGAATCGAACATCTCAGGATATTCCGACCGCAGAGCATCAGACGCAAGCAGTGTCATGAGCTCAACGCTCTTCTTCAGTGCTAGCCTTGGTTTCTCTCCTGATTCCGAGATCATGAAGGGGACCCCCCCACGTGACAGTCCCCGGTTCACCAACCCTCGTCCCAGCATCACCATGATGGAAGTCCTTACTGACGAAGAGTTAGCTGAAATGTAAGATTGTTGTGTATATATACATTGTCCCTGCTGTATATTATCTGGCTACTGCGTGCAGTAGTCACTGATTATCACTATCAAGATAGTTACTCATTTCCAACTACACCATCCAACTTGTGTCGCCTCGTTCCCAGTCCCACACCCAGCTTTTCGTCGCTTTACCGTACTGCAAGCGACGAAAAGCTGAGCGTGGGACTAGGAACAAGGCTACAACTTGTGTACATGTAGATGAACGAACGATTCTACCATTGAGATATGAACGAACTCCCTAGCACACCTACATGTAGCATGTATTTAGTACTGCCTTGCTGATGGTTAGCCTTGTTCCCAGCCCTTCTACACCTTCGGTTTTCGAGCGACGAAAAGCTGAGCGTGGGACTAGGAACAAGGCTACAACTTGTGTACATGTAGATGAACGAACTCCCTAGCACACCTACATGTAGTATGTATTTAGTACTGGCTTGCTGATGGTTAGCCTTGTTCCCAGCCCTTCTACACCTTCGGTTTTCGACAAAGTATACTGTAAGCAATTAAAAACTAAGGCTGTGACTTGTGAACCTACACTGATGCATAGGTTGCATGATCCCATATGCATGCACTTAACTTAGATTGCCTTGAAAAGAGGATCCTTTGATCTGGAGGATCGAGGGATGTAACCAGTGGTGAATAAGAAATCATGCTCTGATTGTTCTGCATGCCAAGTAGCCTGTAGTAGATTTATATAGTGTATGCCTGACAGCCACCTAAGATCTAATCCACTCTGGAGCACATGCTCAATTTAAGTACAATTAGCTAGTCATTTTTGGTACTTTTTCTCAAGAGAATACGCGTGGTACAAAATGATGTTTCTCTTTCTTGGTTTTTTCGGTTTCCAAGCCTAAAGGGGTGGGAATGGAGCATACAACTACACACAGCGACCTAAAATCTCTCTAGCAGAGTTCCAAACAAAATGGGGTGGTAATACAGCCATAATAAGGGGGAGTCCATATTGTTCAGGAGCTAGCTTAGTCATCCAGGGTTTCCTTGTCAAAGTGGTATTCACCATGGCCAGGACCAACACGCTTCAGGTTGGTGATGTAGTCACCCAACTCCTTGATGGCACTGACCTGCTCGTGCAGGAAGTTGCCCTCAATGAAGTCAGACATCTATTGAGAGGAAACAGGAAGTCAAGTTATTATTGTTTACATAATTTATATCACAAAGGCGGCGATCAGAATTCCAGTTGCTCACCATGAAGTCGCTGTGCTTGTCGGCCACCTTGTGCAGATCAAGGAGCGCCTGGTTCACGGTTTTCTCCAGCTCCATGGCTGCCTGCATGGCGTCGAGCCCGCTGCCCCACTCGTCCTTGGCCGGTCGCTTGATGTTCTGCAAGATGATGCGGCCACCACGGTCGTTCTGGAACTTCATGAACTTCTCGGCGTGCTCCAGTTCTTCATGGGACGCTTTCTTGAAGTACTTAGCAAAGCCTTTCAGGGCGACATCGTCGCGTTCGAAGTAGTACGACTGATGGAGAAAGCAAAGTAAATATTACAACAGATATCTCCTAAAATAGTTATAGAGAAGAGATCGGAAAGGCGACTTACCATTGAGAGGTAGGTGTACATGGCGTACAGTTCGAGGTTGATCTGCTTGTTGACGCCATCCTCGGACTCTTGGTGGAAGTTCTGTCGACATTGACTCATGGCCATTCTTTCTTCTGGGTTTTCGGAAGAGTTGAAAGGTAGTGGTTGGTGTTTGAGGTCGCTTTACACAAAGAGTGTCGAAAGAAACGAGATTGCCCGTGCAGTCA
The DNA here is from genome assembly GCA_963931865.1 of Axinella damicornis. Taxonomy (NCBI): domain Eukaryota; kingdom Metazoa; phylum Porifera; class Demospongiae; order Axinellida; family Axinellidae; genus Axinella; species Axinella damicornis. The sequence goes on along the minus strand of OZ007505.1, from coordinate 21,103,997 downwards.
CTGCTACAGCAAAGCAAAACTGGGGAACAGAGCAGAGACGGTCTTCTTTATACTGTGGTCTCTGAAATCTGATTGGTCTATTGAGTGTAATTGCTAGTCATATGATCAAAATTCCCACACGCGCATGCGCAGTATTACATCATCACGTATCAGCTGATTTTGATTCTACCATTGAGATATCTCTATAACTATTTTAGGAGATATCTGTTGATTAAAATACATGCAGCACAACGTAATCGCTACTATTAATAGATCGGGCCAAACACGATTACACATCAATTCATCATGCTCGTGCTGCAGAGCCAAATTTGCATACGCCAGACACTTACGCTGACAACTTGCTAAGATTGGATGACCATAATATACCACCAACAGTTCCAGACCAATCGAATTCCAGTTGCTAGTCATATGATCAACCTTAATTCCTAGCTACACATACACGTGCACACATGCACAGCATTACATCAGTTATCGTAAACAATTTGTGATTTAATAATCAATAACACTTGCAGAAATACTGTACTATAGGTGCAAATTCACTCAACCACATTATAAGAAAATTCAGCAAGTCATTCATTCAGTAAGCCAAGCTTTCCACCAAGACCGGTTCATTTTCTTGCTGGTAGTAGCTGCAGTTGTCCTCGACTTTTGTAAACGATAAATCGAGCTCATGCCACACGTCCACCACTGCATTCACAAACTGTTCCTGCATCGGAGGGGAGTGAAAGGGGGTGGGGGCAATCCTGAGCTTCTCCTCCCCACGTGGGACAGTTGGGAAGTTGATGTCCTGCACGTAGATGTTATGTTTTTCCATCAACATCCGGGATGCCTGGGTACAGCGTTTTGGATCACCAACCTACAATGTGGAGGTGGGGGGGGGGGGGGGGGGGGGGGGGGGTGGGGGGGGATCATTGCAAGTAATGTCTGTGTGGTCACTGCCACAACAAGACAGGAGCAAAGTTATGTTAGCAGTTGGCTTCTTTGAAAATTTATAGCATATCGACAGCTCTGCATGTTGTCAAGGGCTGCTATATAATACTTACATGAAGGGGGATGATGTGACTTGGGCTGGGTACCACAGGGAGACCGGCCTCTTGTAGCAGGTTTCTTAGTCGCTTCACATTCCACTGATGCTTGGCCCTCAACTCCCATCCCTCCTGCGATTTCAGGATCTGCACTGACTGGCGAGCAGCAACCGCTTGCATTGGAGGCATTGCCGTGGTAAAGATGAAGCCGGCCGCATAGCTACGTACCATGTCCACCATTTTTTCTGATCCAGCAATGTAGCCACCTGCAACACCAAAGGCCTTTCCAAGCGTGCCAGTAATGATATCCAATTCCTCCATCAGCCCATCCCGTTCACCAACTCCTGCTCCGTGTTTGCCATACAGACCCACAGCATGGACCTCGTCAATGAATGTCAGCGCGTTGTACTTGTGGGCAACCTCACAGATTTCCTTCATGGGGCATATGTCCCCAGTCATAGAGTAGACAGACTCAAAAGCAACAATTTTCGGTCTCATTGGGTCGTATTTCTTGAGTAATTCCTCCAAGTGCTCCGGGTCGTTGTGCCGAAAGATCTCCTTCGTCGCTCCACTGTGGAGGATTCCCACAATCATCGAGTTGTGGTTGCCGTCATCAGAGAAATACACGCAATCTGGCAGCATCTTTCCCAGTGTCGTGAGGGTGGCATCGTTGGCTACATAGCACGAGCTGAACACCAGAGCACTATCCTTCTTGTGGAGGGTCGCAAGCTCCTTTTCGAGAGCAACGTGGAAGTAGCTTGTACCAGAGATGTTTCTAGTTCCTCCTGCACCTACTCCGTGTTTCTGGATGGTTTCCCTGCACAGGAAGAGGATGTGGTGGGTTTTCAGTGATGCAACAATGTCACAAAGTTAATGTGATTATGTACTCTGAGGAACATAATTATGGTTACATCATTAGTACAAATAATACGCAAAGTCACCTCCAACCACTGCATGCAACCACTCCAACCCCTACTTTTTAGAAACCAGCAACAAACAAACGTGCAAGCTTGACTTGTGTATGATCGACTCAGCTTGTTTTGGAACATCTCTCAATGTTTGGTAAACTACTTGTACATAGTAAAGTGCTACGAACTCTTGACAGAATATTTAGTGTGCAATAACTGGCTTAGACTACGGGTTGTATTTTTCGTATGAAATACAAATTTTGATGAGGTGTCCATTGGATTTTAGAGACGTCATTAAGTTCAAAGATCATCATCTAATGGCTTACGTTGTAGCTTGGATGACCTTGGGGTGCTTGCTCATGCCCAGGTAGTCGTTGCTGCACCACACCGTGATATCTCTTCCCTCTTCCAGGGGAGCTTTTGGATCCACAAAGTGTTTTGCCGTAGGAAATTTCCCAGCAGAGCGAGCAAGCACACGAAAGCGCCGGTACGAGTTGTCATTGACTTTGGCTTGTATCTTCCTGTCAAAGTAGGCATCATAGTCAAGTTTCCCATCAACTGTGAATAAAGAAATCAGGAATATTTTTTATATCCATCATTTATGGTTAGCTGGAACATAAGGGGGAAAAGGTAGGTTGATTTCATCACACTTCACATTCAAGGTTTGTGCTCTATGAACCAACTGAACACCTCAGGCTTACAACATGCTCCATAAAAGGTAATGTTAGGCCCTTGAAGGCGGACACCCTGTTGCTCTACAAAGGACACAGTCATGCATATGTCCATGAAAAGTGGAGGGCTGACAGGAAGTGAGAGCAGGAACCAATGGCTGTGCCAACTATCCCACAAATGTAAATGGCCAATAGAGCACACACAAACAGGCAGTCAGCACCCACCAAAGTGCCTCTAAAAGTCAATCCCACAAACTGAATGGTCAAAAACACACATTATAGGCAGTTTGTGAGTGAAAGACACCCAAGTTGTGTTGTGGGAAAAAATTGGTAGGTCGTTCTTGTCATCCCATGCACTTCACATGGCTTGTGCTCTGTGGGTAAACCAAACCTTAGGCTTAAAATTTGCTCCATAAGATTAATGTTGAGCCTTGCTGGCAGATGCCCCGTTACTCTGAACCAAAGGATGCATGCCCATGTAAGCTAGCTGCAGATATGACAGGAAGTGAGAGCAAGTACCAGTCACTGCCAACTATATACTGGAAAACTTAAAAATACATAATTACATTAGCACCCCCTTCAAGTGCCTCTTAGGGTAGTAATGTTTGTAAGCACATCTGGCTGTACATTTGAAAGCAGCCTACATACCAGTGATGGGCACTTTCGGTTTTGGTGGGGCTTGGGGCGTGGGAGTGAAGGTCTTCCTCACAGATTCTTTCACTGTGTTTGTGATGAAGTCAGACCAGCGGAAGGGGCAGTTGCCTGCAGGGAACAAAGGGTAAAATTACTGGATGAAGGTCTTAGGGAGAGGAGGAACATCCAATGTCACAACACATACCTTTAGGGCGTAGTCCCTCAGCGACACATTTGCACTCATTGCCACCATCAGTTGCAACCTCGCTGTCAGCCATTCCCTCGCCTTTGCTAGGGACGGGAGCTGGTGGGGAGGTGGTGGAGGAGGGAGAGGTGTGGAGGGACTGGGCCTGCAGGGCAGTACGGAAAGGACACTTTCCAGCAGCACCGGACGCAAAGCGAGGAAGGGAGGGGTGCGCCATCTTGTAGAAGTGCTCTGTGGAGGGGATAGAATAATTTCTGAGGTCCACAATTATGTACACTACGCCAAGTTATGCTAATAACAAATTCAAATTTGCATATTAAAGCCCCTAGGGCATGCTTACCAAGGCTGATAGGCTTGCGGGTGGTGCCCTGCCTGGCGGTACCAACTGCAGTGTGGAACAGTTTGGACATCACCGGGCATCGCTGGCCGTACATGCCGAGGGAAGAGCCGGAGTGGCGCAGAAAGGTCGAAGAGACACGAGTCAAAAATGGACACTTGGAAGCCGCGGACAGACTCATGTTTTGCCGATTGTTGCAGAGCGCACGAATAAGTACCTCAGAAACAGCGTACTATTTTGGTTCAACACTGCCAAAACCACCCAAAATCAAACCGCTTCCTCTGGATCCTCCTTATGCAGCTCAAGGGCTGGAAGCCTTAACAACGGAAGTAGTGAAGTAGTATAGTACAGTGCAGTGGGTGGGGCCGGGGATTTCGATCGAAATTTAATTTCGCACGTGATCGTCACGTTTTTTCATTAGGAGATGGAAAATGGCCGCCAATTCAAAATCCTGCGAGTAACTTTGTTGTTTTGCTTGATTCTCGACGTAACAAGACTGTTCTGCAGTTATCGCAACAGCAGAGGCTGAGGTTTACAGCGCTGACCCTGACTAAACTGTCAAAAGTGACTCTAACCATACTTTTAAACGTTTCTCTGAGATAAGCTTCTTAGCTCATTGAGAGCCAGATTTATGGCTCATGTGCTCTTGACTAACCCTGGACGGTAGGGGATTGCCATGAGCGACGGAAGGGTGGTAGATACAAGGGCGATTGCCCAGAGCCTCAAGGGGCGAAAGCCCCCATATGAGTGTCCTTTGTGCCAGAAGGAGTATCGGAGTATAACTGGTATTATGTACCACATTGGACAGTTCGGTGCCCCAACAAAAGTCCCCCGATGCATGCTGGGAGATGATACCCCACAAGGTAGCCCCAGGCCATCACCTGGATCACCCGGAGTCTTGAAAAGGAAGACACCTCGGAGAGACCTAACATGGGCGGAGGCACAGAGAATGGTTGAAGTGGAGTTTGATAGCAGCTACCGAAGGATTGAGATTGATAATGATCTAGATTTGAGTGCTACGAGTGATGGTGAAGAGTGTGATAGGAGTGGGAGGGGTGCCGGAGTTGCAAGAAGATCAGCTGGGATGAGAACCCCACAGAAGAGGGGGAAAGTGGACACCTCAAAGGGCAAGGTGTTGTCAACGTCCAAAAACAAAGGCAAGCGGAAGTCAAAATTCAAAACACCTTCAAAGGATGGCCAGGGAGATTCTGTGCCGCTACCGGTAGCCGATTGTTCCATTCTGGAGAACTTGGACTTTCCAGATGCCCCAGTGAGAGAGAACACTTACTTCCGCTTTGTAGCACAAAGCGTGGAGGATCTGGACGAGATGGTTGAGTATGATATGGACGAGGAGGACTATCAGTGGCTGTCGCTGGTGAATGAGGATCGGAAAAGCCAGGGCCTTACATCAGTCCCTCAGGATGCGTTTGAAATACTCATGGACCGCCTGGAGAAGGAGTGCTTCTTTGAGAGCCAGACGGTGGGGGATACGACGGACTCCTCCAACATCTACAACATTGACGAGAATGCTGTCTGCTGTATCTGCAGTGATGGCGAGTGTCACAACACGAATGCCATCCTCTTCTGCGACATGTGCAATCTTGCTGTTCACCAAGAGTGTTATGGCGTCCCCTACATCCCTGAAGGGCAGTGGCTATGTCGTCGGTGTTTGAATTCCCCTTCCAGAGGAGTTGATTGTGTCTTGTGCCCCAACAAGGGTGGGGCTTTTAAACAGACTGCTGATGGTCGATGGGCCCATGTTCTCTGTGCGATTTGGATCCCAGAAGTGCAGTTTGCCAACCCAGTTTTCTTGGAACCAATCGATGGAATCAAGGAGATTCCATCTGCGAGATGGAAACTGACCTGCTACATCTGCCGAATGAGAATGGGTGCTTGCATCCAGTGTGCTAAGGCCAACTGCTATGTTGCATTTCATGTCACATGTGCACAGCAGGCTGGCCTCCATATGAAGCTAGATGTTGCAAAAAATGGTGAGGTACGAAAGTCGGCGTTTTGTGATTCCCATACTCCACCTGCAGTCAGAAAGAAGCTGGAGAAGAAAGAGAAGGAGATGGAGAAAGAGAAGGAGGAGGCAAAGGGAAAGGAGGACGCGAAGGGAAAGGAAGAAGAGGAGAAAGAAGAGAAAGAGGAGGACGAGTCCAGCTTGGATAGTGGAAGTGAGAAGGTGGAGGAGGATTTGGAGGGTGAGGGTGCAGGGAAGGTGTTGGGGAAGAGAAGGGGGAAAGGGGAGAGTAAAGGGGTGAAGAGGGCACGGAGGATGCTCGAAAAACAGAAGGGCTCTTCACAACCGGTCGTCAATATTCCCTATGTGCCACAGCACAGGTAAGTTGTGTAGATATGATGAGATCTTGACTACCTCAAACTGCATTTGATAAACTGCAAGTGGAAATTTGCAACACTATGAATTTATTAGTGTGGTACCGCCCACCTAATGCAAACTGTGGAAGTGGCTGATGAGAAACTAAATGTAGTTTGCATGTACTGGTTTGCTATAATTATGATTGCACATTGTACTTGCATGAATCAATCCCCCCCCCCCCCCCACTCTCCTCCTCCCACCCACCCACCCACCCAGGCTGGATCGCATCATCAGTCGTGTGAGTCTGCACAAGAAGTCGCAGTTCATTCCCAAGTTGGTCAGCTACTGGAAACTCAAGCGGCAGTCTCGCAATGGCGTCCCCCTCCTCCGCAGACTTCAGGCCAGCAACCAGGGCCAGAGGACTAGTGCAGCAGTGAGTGTGTGTGTGTGTGTGTGTGTGGGGGGGGGGGGGGGGGGGTCTGTGTGTGATTTATGTTAGGTGAGTGTGTGATGTGGGAGGAGATTGCACGAAAAGGGTGTACTTGCAAACATTTTCTGTTGATACATTTCACCCTACTGCCCTCACGTCACACTCGAGTGACAACATTATAGCAGGTGTGCATGCATCAAGAGGAACCTAATTAGGTCCCTTCCGTAATGTTAATTCAACCCTTTCATTACTGAGTGAGCAGAAAGGGTGGGACAGGGGGGAGGTGGGTGGGTTCACTCGAAGGATGAGAACAGCATGGCTATGTGTTGTAAAAAGGCCTTGGTTTGCTCTTGGTAGGCCATTGTATATATTAAAAACACTCTTTTTGGCCTTGTAGGGCCTCCATTTGTTCCAATGAGGTTTTTTCCTCAGTCTGTACTGCACGGTTGAGAGCCATGACTATTGAAAGCTTGTTAATGAGTGGGTGTGGTTAGAGTCATGAGACTTCCAAATTCATAGTTTAATCTGCTCCTCTGCACTGCTCCCTTTCTGTCCCTATTCCATGTTTCTTTCTCCCTCATTCCCAAACCATTCTCAGTTGCTTTCATAGTATTGCGTCTGCTTAGCAATAGAGAATGAATGGCTACAGTAATCAACTTGTTCTCTTTCACTGTCATGGATAGCATGTTTCAGCAACAGTCAGATAGTGCCAGTGATGGGGTCCATTGGCCCCTCCCCTACATTTGTCCTCTAATGTCTGCAACTACCCACTGTACTACATATGACTCACACGGCTCCACCTGTACACGTCTTCACTCACATTTTGCCCCTACACACACACTCCTCCATACCCACCTGCACACATCTCCACTTGCTCACACCTCCACCTATATGTACACACACCTCCACCTACACACATCTCCACCTGCACACATCTCCACACACACACTCCACCTGCACACCTCCGACAGAATCTGACCGAGGAAGAGAGAGAGGTGCTATCAGAGCAGCTCAGCCTCTGGAAGAACCTCCGCCACGACCTGGAGAGGGCACGCCTCCTTGTGGAGCTCATTAGGAAGAGGGAGAAGCTCAAACGGGAACAGGTAGGTCTCCAACTCCCAATGGAGGAGATGCGATGAGGTTACCTCACTCCTCTCCCCCTAACTTGCTTTAGTCTCCTTTCATCCAGCGTGTATATTGCTTCCAGTATAACGGTGACCCACACACTGGGGCTGGTTGGGTCTGGGGCTGAGACTAAACTTGCTTTTACTAGTTCGATCATCACTCCAACATTGATGAGTAACACAGAATTAGCTTCCACTGTCCAGCCCATGCATTCCTAGAGTAGGAAAAGGAGAGCAGACCGTCTCTTCCATCCACAAACCATCACATTCACCCTCACACTTCACACACCATCACATTCACCCTCACACTTCATGCACACACACTCTCCCATTCTCACACCCACCATGAACTCACAGTTGCGGATGCTTCAACAGACCAGTGAGCTCCAGCTGCGTCCACTCAATGTCGTCATGAAACGCATCCTGGACAGGCTGGGAAGAAAGGATCCTGCGAACATCTTTGCAGAGCCCGTGTCATTAGAAGAGGTGAGTAGCCTCGTTCCCTTACATGGTCTGGGAATGGGACTAATTAAGGAGGTGACACTAAATAGAATTGGCATGGTAATCGTACCCTGCTAAGAGTGTTCCTTGGTGTTTACTATAACCTAAACAGAACTTAGAAGTAGTATCATCTGTACTGGCAACTGGCCTCACCAGTGAGATGGTATGGAATTACAGTGTTGGACCACCTGGCTGTAAGGACAAGGTGTTGTTTTAGCTGTGCTTCTCAAAGCTGAGAAATTGAACTAAAATTACTTTCAGAATCTAAAACTAACTAGACGTGCACGAGCGCAATAAGCCTCACACAACTGTACAGGTACTCATGTAGTACATGCAGTTGCTGTGTACTTCTGGTTATTATGCCCTCTTGAGGATCCCAAAACCAGACAGTGCAAACACTGCTGCTCTGAGAATAAAGTATCTCTGGAAGGGCTCTCTAGGAGCTGGAGAGTGGGGCTCACATTCAAGCACTTGACGGCAGAGCTTCTGGGAGAAGACTTCAGCACTAGCTGGGACAAGAGTCGAACCTGCACCTAACAGAAAATATTATCCTGTAAGTGACCGGCTAGGCATATGCCCCATGGGTGATGGAACTGAGCTGCGCTGTAACTACAGTGTCTACGGAGACGCCATGCAGAGCCCGCACCTCTGATCAAGATCATTAACTATGGCAACCAGCTAAAAAACAATTGCTTGTTTGGTCTGGTAGATGACTATCTTCCTGAGTATTCATGAGCTGCTCTTCACTGTACTAGTATCTACTTGTGGAGGAGAGGTTGTTTACTTTGCTACGAGCCCTTGTGAGGCTCCCTCTTGAACTCTCAAGAGTGAACCATCTGTCCTGGTTGGTTGGTGGCCAGCCTAGAAGCCTTGCTTGTTTGAACTATTAGCAATCTGTGTTGTACTGGTTGTAGCCTGCCTGTAGCCTCTACCCTAGCCTCATTCCCAGGCCAGAGACTCCCTCTTCGGGCCTGGGAACGAGGCTATCTCTACCCAGGCCCACACGCGAAACACAGAAACGGGTCTGGTGACACTTGGCAAAGTTGCCATATGTGCTGAGGTCAGCAGTCTTGATTTCGAGTAGACGGAGCACGTTCGTTCATTGCCAATACCTGCGTAGTAATTAAATTGTGAAAGGTGTAGCCGTTTGATAAAACCGCTGTTCTAGTCTTCAAGACTCCCCTCTGGTCACTCTTTGGCAAGAACTTTCAACTTCAACTTAGCCATCACCAACAGCTATATACCTGTAGCTGAAGCTATGGTATTCAGCTAAGTCCAGAGAAGCAATAAGCTATTGGCTGTAGATGCTTGGTTTTGATACCTTCTGCAGGTCCCAGACTACCATGACGTCATCAAGCACCCAATGGACCTCAGCACAATGAGGAAGAAGGTGGAGGGGAATGTCTACACAAGCCTGAATGAGTTTGAACGGGACTTCTACCTCGTTTGGCACAATGCCACCATCTACAACCACAAGGACACCATCTATTACCGTGCTGCCGTCAGGGTCAAGGAATCCGGTATGTAGTGTGTGCGTGTGTGTGTGTGCGTGCACGTAGGAGTGGAGGGTGTGAAGAAACGTTTTGCCATGTTGCCATTGCAGTGGTATAACTGTTGGTGGGCGGAACATCAGATATAGCGTACAAAATAATATGTAGTATATAACCGAGCAAGGAACTTCTCATTTCATTGGACTTCCTCCTGCTGTAGCTCAGCTCAGCTGTGGGCATGTCAGGAGTGGCACTGTAGCTCCACTAACAAATGCTTTTCTCCCTTCCGTCTCCCTTCCGTCTCCCTACACACACTCACACTGCACACCCACACCTCCCCACAGGCTATAAGATCCTGGCTCAGGCGCGTCAACAGCTGGCCAGTGCTGGTGTGGACCACCACACAGGGCTACACAAACCCGAGGTCCAAGAACCCCCACCGCTCACCCCAAACACTGGCACTCAACAACCAGCAGACGTCTTCAAGAATGGTAAAGGGAAAATAGAGAAACAGGAGAGAGGGAGGGAGGGAGGGGTTTGGGGAGGAAGGGAGTGCACTTGTCTATTGGGTATGAAGGATTCGGATCTCTCCTCCTTCCGTCTTTGCTTCCCTCTCCATCCCTCTCTCCCTCCTCCCTCCCTCCTCCCTCCCTCCTCTCTCCCTCCTCCCTCAGATGAGGTTGAGATGCGGGACCGATTGAGCAGTGTCACCAGCGTGGTCTCACTGGAAGAGCAGGTCGAGTTCCTGCAGGAGAAGCTGGAGATGCTTCAGTCTCAGTGCTCCGGAAGTGAGTAAAGTGCAGTGAACTGATTAGCCATTCAGCTGATCCCGCCTCATATCCAGTGTGCTCCCAGGCCTCGTACGCAGTCCACCCCATGTCAGTCTGGTTCCCATTCAACTGGGAGTGGATCCGGACTAGGCACAAGGCTACAACTGATATAGTGTGTATGTTTGCACCATCTCACATGCAAACTCCACCCAGGCTTTCCTTCCCCGTAACTGCAAGACAAAACCATCAGGCCTGGGTACGAGACTAGTCAATTTGCTACACAGTCCTAGAGCTCTAAGTCAAAGTGGTCTTGATTACTGGTAGATTTGGAATTGAAGCCCTACAAGGTGAGAGTTGTGATTTTATGGAAAAGAGACTGACATGACCTGGAGCCCATTTTTGCAGCCCAAGTGTGCCTGTATTAGAGGGTTCCACTGTACTATATTCCAAATGTTTCTGTGCAGACCAACGGAAGAGCCGCGAGAAGTCACTCAAGAAAGAGCTGCTTGCTCTGAGGAGACAGATTCAGAAGGAAAGGAGGTCCAGAGGGTCAGGTGAGACAAGACAGAATTCAGATTGTGATGACATCGAGCAAGTAGAGGCCTGCCTGAGCGTAGCTGCCTGAGGCAACTTCAGACACCTGTATTGGCTTCCCAAGTGCAGTGTAGCATAGCGTGGTCAGGCATCTGAGCTTGTATTATAAAATTCCATTTTCTCTTTTTCCGGTGTGCAGATTCAGATGACCAGACGGTTTCTCCCCGGAGACAACCCCAGAACATCACCAGAAATGCGGAGGAGCTGGCCAGCCACGTACTCCATGGTAGTCTTAGGCTCACCCCAAGTCGACAACAAATCCTCTCATTCTCAGGAATCCGATTGGAAGATAGGGTCTCTGCATTCCAGGAAGACACGCACCATTCAGACCCGACGGCTAGCCACCATGACTCTGCCCCGCGTGTGGCCGGCGGGTCTGATCCTGACCAACCTGTAACAACAAACCCATCATCAGAACCTGTTCCCAAAGTCGCAGTGAGCAGCGAAAGTGAAACAGAACAGAAAGAACCACCTGTGGAGAGAAGACAACCTGCAGTTGATAAACGGAAGAGAACTCGAGGGCGGCCACCACAGCGTGGAGCCAGAACGTGTGTTAGCAAGTCTGATTCCTATGTTGCAAAAATTAAGAAGAAAGCCAGAAAGTTTAAGAAAAGGATCTCCGGGCGGCGTCGGAGAGTAAAACAAGCTACCCAAGCCCCCAGGAGGTCTCCAGCAAACCACAGAAGATCCAGTCGTCCCTCCCCAGGGAGGTTGCCCAGCGGTACAAGTGCATCCGAAAACGATCTCCCAGTGAATGGGATCACTGGAGGCAGAGTCAGAGTCCAAGGTCCCCGAAGGCAACACCAGTTCAAGGGGACGCTAAGAACTCGTATTAGGAGTTCATCATCCACATATGAAACTCCAGCTGAAGAGTTTGGCAGCGATGGCAAGCTCTCAGATTCCAGCTTCTTCCGTCAAAGATTGGGGTCTTCATCGGGCCCAGAGGCTGTGGTTCCAAGTGCTAGTAGCATGGACGAGCTCACAGTGAAGTCTCCTCTTGCGCTATCAGTGGGAAAGAGAGGTAAGAAGCGTAAGGCGAGCTCCAGCAGTGACGGTGGGACAAAGAAGAGAAAGAAGAAGCTGGACTCCAAGTCCGATAGCGTCCGGAGGTCAACGGTCATCAATGGGCTTGTGAATGGAGGGGAGAAGTACGAAATTAGACCACTGGATCTTGTCTGGGCCAAGTGCAGGGGGTACCCTCCCTACCCGGCTCTGGTAGGCTACTACTACTACTACACGTGTTCCTCATGTATGACCTCATTTCCAGGCTCCTGCCGATACTAAAACACAGGCAGCCCTTACGGGTGTAAATCCAAACTAGGGGTTGAAATCACATTCCATGCACGAGTTATGCAATTACGGGCTCTACATTCTGTGTCTGATGTAGATGGTACCTCCTCCTCTCAGGTGATCGACCCCGACATTCCCTCCTCTGGGCTCAACATCAACGGAGAGAAGATCCAGGCGCCTTCTGATGAGGTCCTGGAGCTGCGGGACACAAGCTCCTCCTCCACCTTCCTCGTGAGGTTCTTCGACGGCAGACGGACATGGTGAGAGATTTCTTAGCATGAATATTGCTTTTATTGTTTCCTGTAAGAGTTTGCAGGCATACATGTAACTGATGTAACTGCCATAGCAGATTTTCTTTCTCCTACGAGTCTTAACCTCGTTCCCAGGACGTACAAGAAACAGCCTGGCAACTTCTATAGGAGTTTAAACCAATTGTGTCATGTTGAATCATTACACAACTTCTTCTTGACTTCTGTTGTAGAGCAGCAGCAAACAGTGTACTTCCTAGCCTCATTCCCAGGCCACGTGGGAATGAGAAAAAAGAAGCACATAGCCTCATTCCCAGGCCGCGTGGGAATGAGAAAAAAGAAGCACATAGCCTCATTCCCAGGCCGCGTGGGAATGAGGCTATGTGCTTCCATGATCAGGAAAGCTAGTAGCTGGGAATATCATGACTGTCGCATGCACTAAACTGCTCGAACGAACTAATACAATTGCAAAGATGTTACGTCTGTATACACTTTGAACTTGCAGAAGTTGCCAGGCCATTTCTCATACATGGTGGTCTCTTGCATAGAGAAGAAAACTGCAGGAGGTTCTAGGTCTTCCCTCTTGCTCGGCACAGGCTATTATAATGTCTCTCCTCACTCACAGGCAGTGGTTGCCTCCTGACAAGATCGAACCCCTTGGGATAAACGTAGAGTATGACAATTCAAAAGTGTCCTCAAGTGGAGCCAGCAAGCGGTCCGTGCATCAGGCCTACCAGAGAGCCAGACAGTACCAGAGAAGGGTGGCCAGAAAAGCTTCAAACGTTTCATCCTCTTCTACAACGGGCAATGAGAATTCAGACTCATAGCCCCCTATTTCATCTCACCAGATTTTGTGTATGTGTGCCACGTATCTTGTGTTATCTGATAAACTTTCTTTCTGAATACTTACAAATCGCATGCTTCCTTTTTTCATTCTGTCTGTGTATATGTGTCTCTACTCGAATAGGGCAGTTATTTTATGTATGGCCGATACTACATCCATCACGTCTTGTACTGTCTACCCAAGACTGTATGATCTGACACACACACACTCGTACGTTCATCTTGCTTTGGAATGGAAATCTTTTTACATTCCACTTTTTACCTCCTGATATAGTACATGTTAGCTTAATCTAGTTCAGTATTTATTTTGTCACCGATCAAGTTGTTTTTTTGAAGATCAAACGTATGATCATAGTTCAAGTTCAAGTCTGAAAGATTAGCACATTCATGAAGAGACACATGTCCATAGTAGGGTGAAACCTTGATCGAGCTCCAATGGAAAGCTACTAATTGATGGGCAAAGATTTGCTTTGCTAATTGTGACTTCAGATCGAAGGCTGTGCATGTAACTCATGCACAGAGCACCTCAAATGTGTACCCTCCATGCTTGCACAATAATGACAGCAGCATGTTAGGGGCTTCGCTACAGCACATTCAGCCCTAGCTGAACCTAGCACTTGCAGGATCCAGGAGCTACCCCAAACTCAAACACCTGCTGTTTGAAGCCATGACAATTAACTTTCTTTTTGCAGACTTGAACTCAAGTGCATGATCATACATTTGATCTCAGCAGTAGTACATGTAGCTGCTTAACAGAATCTTCATCCACTCTGCATGCAGAGTTACAAACCCATGCCCACCCAGTCGGCATATCTGCATGAGTACAGTTTTGTAGAGCTTCCATCTCCCACATTACTATTGCTAACCCAACAACTTAGTAAGTGCCCTGACCAAGTGCAAGATCCATGAATGGATAAAATTCAGGTTTGAAATGGCAGGGCATAATTTATAGGAATGATGTCAGTGATGCAAACAGAAGCAGGGGGACTGCTAGTGCTGAGGTGATAGTACAGACACAGGAGAAATGGGTGACTGCTGACTCGTGTTGAGGTGATACACAGAAATATGGGGCTGATTGAGGTGACGGTGGGGGGAAGGGACTGTCTGAAACATCATTTGTGTTGATCGACGATTTGTAACCTCGCTGCTGGAGGCTCACTGGCTTGCTCTTGGTAGGACTCTATGTACGGCTTGACAACCTCCCACACCTGCAGTATGACACAAAGTCAGTGAATGATGTCATCTTGCCACCATGCATCTCTTGAGTGTGGTAAGGTGGTTCTTAGGCAATTAAAACTTCTTACCTTCCCCTCCCTGAGGAGGGCTGTGGCTGCCTCGATGTCAGGGGCCATGAACCTGTCCTTATCCCACGACCTGCAAGGGTGGAGGGGTGAGGAAGAAGAGGGAGATCTCTTGGATCACTATCCCAGCATGTACAAGCATGCACATGGACCCACAATTAAACACACACACACACTGTACACCACACACACACACACAACACACATGCACACACACACACACACACACACACATACACACATGCATACACTATCCCGCATATGCATGTGCACATCCACAGCCTGTGAACGCGTGGCGGATGCACCAGTGGTATGGTGTGAATTAGATTCCACTATGATCCAAGTGGTGCCACGCCAGTCCAAGAAGGCACTGGCACACACACACACACACTCACCTCACAACTGATCGCATGAGGCGGTACACCTCCTCAAGTGGAGCAGTGGTCTTCTTGGGTCGATGGAACTCGAGAGCCTGGCAGGCCGCCAGCAGTTCTATTGCCAGCACCTGCAAGGGGGGCAGTGATTGAACTGGAGCAGGACAGTCCAAAGCTCATGCCTTCATGCAGGTGCATGCAAACCTACTGTTAAACATCACCCAACCATAAGAGCTATATCAAGCACACAGGCAGCACAGCTGGGAAAAATAAGCATAATTTATACACAATAGGTCACATGGCTGTATCTGGTTATTGTCTGGTAGCACTATATTGTGTGAGTCGACAGTTTGTTTGAACTTGTATGCTCTCACGTTACAACCTGGGTTTATTGTACTACAAACAATCACTGAGCCGGCTGTTGTGATAGATTCCGTCCTACCAACAGCCTAATTGCGCTACAAGGGAGACTCTTGCTCAACTTGACACACTCAAAATATTATTAAGACATTTAGGAAAGAGCAATATAGCAATACGAAGAGCCCACAATAGAAGAGCTATGCACTAAAACTGACTCTGCTATTTATACAAAATCCTTAGCAAAGGAAATAGCACAAAGAACCTACTGATAACCAACACATTAACAACTCTCAGCACAGATGTCCAGCACATTAGCATGTCCTAGCACAAATGATCAACACATTAGCATGTCCATATGTAGTCCATCACACTGTCTAGACACACATTCAAATTTACTGCATTCTGAGCAGGAGGGTTATTGTTAACTGCACTGGTCATGAGTTAATAACATTAGCTTGTAGACAAATTAATTATACATTCTGCTTGTAACTGAACAACTGGTTAATATGATGCAAGAATTAATTGCAATGGGTGGTTTTAATTAGCCTACTGCAAGACGTTATGAGGGAGGAGCCTAGCCTCGTTCCCAGGCCTACCCCGTTTTTTTTCTGTTCTTCGGTTCTGTTGACGATAATACACGGATGCGGAAGGGCGGCGAAAAACACGGAAGGCCTGGTATCATTCATCACGTGCTTTAGGTCAAGTGGACGTAGGCCCAACCGCAAATACGAGCAGACGAAGTTGTGTAGATCGTCTGAGAGTGTCGACTAGCCGTGGAGCGTTCGAACCGAGCCGACTGGATGATGAACAGCCTTCAGGGCCTGCTGAAATGACTACGGGTGACTACGGGCCCCGCCCCCCCGCCCCCCCCCCCACGTCCACCCTTGCGTCCACCTGACGTCACTCACGTGATGAATGATACCAGGCCTTCCATGTTTTTCGCCGCCCTTCTGCATCCGTGTATTATTGTCAATGCAAACCGAAGAACAGAAAAAACGGGGTAGGCCTGGGAACGAGGCTAGGAGGGGCCTCCAACAGCATGCATAGCTAAGGCATGAGTTGCTGAAATTCCATTAGACCTAGACCATAACACTGTATTGGCACCTGCATATTTACTGTAATCCAACTGGGATGTTTACTGTCAACAGTACTAGTCAGTGCCAGCATCCATGATAGGTATGCTCAAATTAGTGGTCACATACCTACAAAGATAGCCTCGTTCCCAGCCCTCTGCCAAGGCTACAAAGATACATGGAACTGGTTTATCCTGACCAGCGACCCTTCACATACAATAGTTTATTGAGGTGACCATTCACACAGAAATTAATTTACTGAGGTCACCCTTCACATACAACTGAGCCGTAATAGTATTGCTAAACTTCCCGTACTTGTTCCACATGCTGCACAACTTGCAGGGCCTTTCTGGCTGCATAGCCACCCATGGAGACGTGGTCTTCCTGGCCGGCCGAGGTGGAGATCGAGTCAACGGAAGAAGGGTGTGTAAGCACTTTGTTCTCTGAGACTGATGTGTGTGTGTGTGTGTGTGTGTGGGAGGAAGGGTGGAGTGACGGACAGGGAAGTGTATGTGTGGGTAGGAAGGATGTGTATGCATGTGAGGGTTGAGGGGGGGGGGGGGGGGGAGGGGAGAGAAGTGTGTATGTATATGTGTGAGTGCATGACAGTGAGTGTGTATTCTGTGCATTGCCAAGTGTTTTGGAGTATGAGTAATTTAAGGCTCATAATGTTCCCACTCAACCAATCAGAGGGCAGCTGTACAGAAAGTGAAACTCCTGTAGCAGTATTATTCTTAGCCAAATATGGTCTACAACATTTCAAGGATGCCAAACAGCTCAAGGATGCCAAACAGCTCGGAGCACTCACCAAGGGCAGCTGCAGTACAGTGTGCCAGCATGAATCCTGAGTTGAGCCCTCCCTCCTTCACGAGGAAGGCAGGGAGGTCGCTGCTCGCTGCAGTGAGACAAGGGACACCATAACTCCAATGTCCTGATGCTTATGATTACGATGAACCAGTGGGTATTGGGTAGCCTGTAGCCTCCTTCCCAGGCTTTTGTCTAGCCTAGCTGGGGAAGTTCTGGTATTGTTTATCTGCGATGTTTTTATTTCTACCAGACTCTAGCTCTCCCAGTTTTCAGTTTCTGTTCCATTCTATTCCATGTGGGGAGCATGGGAATGAGGCTACTCAGTATGATTAGGATACAAGCCAGTTAGAACCCTTTCTTTCCTTGGTTTGACCAATTAGAGGGCTGCAATCAGCACCTGGACAGGAAGTACAAGCCCTTAAATTGCTACTTATAAAAATAAAACTTGCGTATTGTGTGCCTGAATTTTTTTTTTTCGGGGGTGGGGGGGGGGGGGGGGGGGGGCTGACTATACCCTGTGGACCTGGGACACCAGTCCAACAGTCAACCGCACCACCCTTTCCTATATCCCTTAGGGTTCCCCCTCCCAAGCAAACCATCAAAAGTGTTCTAACTTCTTGTGGTCCAGACAATGGGAACGAGTCCAACAGATACATCTTCTGGTTATTACACCCCACAGGAAAGTCACAAGACTCTCACATGGTCACATGACCTTTGGACCCCACCCACTCTGATATATCTATTGGACTGATACACTATATGGACCCACGGTTCTAGGTAAATGCAGGTATGCAATACATTACAGACACCTGGGTTGACTAGCCTCTCCAGCCTCCGTTCACTCATGTTGGCAAGCTCATGCACTCCAATGGCCAGGTAGTCCAACGCCTTTTTAGGAAGTATGATATAAGCAAATATATATGCCATATGTTAGTAAAGTTCGATCAGCATATTTCATGAATAAGAATACGTACCTTGTCGATTATCTTGCAATATTTCGTACTTCAAGAATCAGACTATAAGTACTGCCTGTTCTTGAGGGTCTAGCTACCAATTGTATAGCTTTGTGAGAGCCTCACCTTATTCCATGACGATGTCATATGAAAATGATGGGACTAGTTACAGCATTTCAGTATCTGAGCTAGTGAAGTGCAATAGACTAGCGCATTGCACTGGTACTCTCATTCCCAGACTGTATGGGAATGAGACCTGACATAAAATGACCCCTCAAGAAGTAGGTGGGACAGTTAGCCTTGTTCCCAGAAGGCCTGGGAACGAGGCTAGTGGGACAGTAGTTCTTTTGCTTCTCCTACTATTATGAGCATCCGATTGTACAAGATCTAAATTAGAATGTAATGTTCTCCATCAACAATTCAAGGTACTGTCTTCGTAAATTTTGTAAACCGCAGAGGCTGTAGCATCTGATTCATTCCCAGGCCTTTTCTGTGCACCTCCACTTTTTGATCACTTGAGCCATACTGGGGGAGCATGTTTATACATAGGAACACCTGTTCTGAATCAATTCAATTGTAAGTGATCAAATACTGGATGTAGGAAATGCCTTGGAATAATCATATTAGGGGCGTGGTCGGGGAGTTAGGATTAGGAGCGTGAGCAACCGCAAATGTTTCTGCGTTTCCACGCTTGCGTAGTACACACTTTATAGAGTTGCTAGAATGAGGCTATCGTGTAGCCAGTAATGGATAGATGACGTGCGGAACACACACACCGGGTGAACCTTAGTTCTCATAGCCGTAGTCCTGCGAATCCATGGACATTTATGGCGAGATAAGCGCAGGTTTCAGCAGCTGTGTGCTGATTACGCACCCAATAGCATACAGAGCTAAGCGTCAGAAGCAGAATTACAACATCTCAGTCATTCAAGCAAGTTATCTTGTGAAGTAAAAGCCAGGTAGCTATATACTAGCTCTGAATCAAGCTGTCTTACAAGAGAGTGATGGTCATGACTCGTGACTGCAACGCAACCTATGTAGCTAGACCATGCTGCACTGTCAGAGCATACACAAAAACACAATTAGCTTCATTCCCAGGCTGCAGACTATTCTCCCCTCTCCAATCCCCCCCCCCAATCCCACTCCCCGCCCCGACTCCCTACCCCTTGCCCACACCCTACACACATATCTGCATCAGAGGGAATGAGGCTAATTCATACACTTTGTGTACTCCCTTCAGTCATGGTCTAACTGCACCACATATGTACCGGCCTGTTCCGACCTCTGACCTTAGCTGGGTATTCTCCATGGAAATTTCCTCCCGAGATCACCTCTCTCCTCTCTGTGAATACCATCTGAAGGATATGTGCCATGCATACAATATCAAACACACAAATGCCAGGCCTTGCCTGAGGGAAACTGAACACAGCTGCCCGCAAAGTTGGTGGTGGAAGCACAGGTATATACAGACCTGACCAGACATACTACCAAAGTCATTGATATACAAAAGGCTGGAAGCTAAGGTATAGATCACTCGAAAAGAAAAGGAAAAGAATACAATGCTCGGCCAGGTTTCCCATTATCCACTATCGTATAGCCCTCTTCCTGACTACAGATAGGGACTAGAGTGAGAGGGGGGAGGGTTGGAGAGAGGGGAGAGGTAGGTAGGTAGGGAGAGAGGGTGGTATACGAGGGAGAGGGAGGTATAGAAGGTGAAGGGGAAGGGAGGGGGGGGGGGGGGGGGGGGGGGGGGGACAGGGAGAGGTACAGGTGGGAGAAGGAGATATACAAGGGAGAGGAAGATCGATACTGGCATGGGACACAGATTGATCATGTACAGGTGGGTAGAGCCTCACTGTAGTGACTCCAGTGCAACCTCATCAGCAAATTTTAAAGTGCAAGAATTTAATGCAGAACACAAGAGTTCCAACTTTCATACCGGTCCAATCGCTATGTACGGCTCACAGGATTGTCCAGGGCGCTGTTCATCTCGGTAGTGAGGATGCCTCGGACAAAGTTGATGGTGTCCCAAACCACCCCGTGGACCTGGGGGATGCAGCGCAGTGTGTATGGGTCTTGCACACGAGAGCACCCTATGTGACCAGCTGGTAAGGAAGGAGGGGTAAAGAGAAGGGAGAGGAGAAGGGGAGGGAGAGGAAGGAGGAAGGAGAGAAAAGGAAGAGCAGAGGGAGAGTGGAGGAGGGAGAGAGAAGGTGGGAGAAGGATAAAGAGGTGGGAGAGGGTAACAAACGTGTATGGGAAGGGTAAAAGGGAGGGAGTTAGGGGAGGAGGGAGGAGGGAGAGTCAGAGGGGAGACCCCCCTCTCCAACACACCACACGTACCCCTAATCTCTGAGGGATGCACACTGGAGTCAAGCAGAGCCCTCAGTCTGGCCGCCACCATCTGCTGGCCGGGGTGGGGCCGGTTGCTGTGAATGTCTGCATGGGGGAGGAGGTACAATGTACACAGCCAGTTCTAGCCTCATTCCTACATAGCGCTTCCCTCTCCCCTTCAGAGGATGGGATGAGGCAACGCGGTATTTTCTCCACTACTGTCAATACATTACAGCAACCAATTCCAGTACTGTCAATACATTACAATTCCAGCATAATTATTGTTTGCTCTGACCGTAGTCAAAAGCTCGTGGGGTTCCCTGCAGAACATCGAGAGAAAGTGCAGCTATGATGTCAGCCTGCTTTGCTGCCATGTCCGCCGAGAACAAGGCCTCTGCCCCGAGGGCAGTGATCAGCTGTGTTCCATTGATTAGACAGAGACCCTGGAAAAGAGGTGAGGAGGTGGAGGGATGTGGAGGGAGGAGGTGGAGGGAGGAGGTTGGAAGGAGGAGGTGGGAGGGAGGAGGGAGGGAGGAGATGGAGGGAGGTGGTGGAGGCAGGAGGTGGAGGGAGGTGGAGGGAGGTGGAGGGAGGAGGTGGAGGGAAGAGAGAGTGAAGAGGTGAGGGGAGGAGGTGGTGGGGCAGCAAGCAAGTTTGTAGGTTGATGGTTACGAACATGACAAAAATTAACCCTTTAACCACCGAATTCTTCCCACCAAGACAACACATTTCCATGCATTCAGCGCACACCACTTTCGTAGGTACTCCTCTCCCACAGCATTCGCTCCTCAGCGGCCAAACTCGGTGGGGCCCGCACGCATGGAGAGACCCCTCTGGCAATACCGTTAATGATATTCATGACCCCCCACAAGCCCAGCAATCGGAGGTCAAAGGTGGATGTCAGCCGGATTTTCGCCCAGCATTTCCCTAAACTTGGGCCAGATCTGACTGATGGCACACCTTACACCACCAATTTGCATGTTTTCATGAGGCCCTGGTTGGGGTCTATGAATATCATTAGAATCAAAAATCCTCGGGTCAATGAATCTCATTAAAATCAAAAAACGCCCACGACATGCGAAGGGGGGGGGCTGCCGCCCCCCCCTTTTGATACCCCCCCCGCTTGTACGTTTAGTGGGGGAGGCGCGCCGAAATCTGACCAAATTTTTGAGTTCGGCCCTCAAAGTCGTCCCTGGGCCATCTGAAGCTTTTTTGGTCACTTTTTGGACTGACAGGAAGCCCTACAAGTGCATAGGGTCTAAATGACGCCTATAGACGTCAATGGGGCTTAAAGGGTTAAGTCCCAGTGACTTTCTGGAGGCCAACGACCTTGCAATCACCAAGGCTAGACATTTCACACGGTCCACATCTCAGAATACACTGTATCACCTCTTTAGCTGCCAGTCTGATTGGCTTCAGCCCATGCGCCTCCAAGACCTGTGAAACAAACACCGCCAGTGAGATGAGTTGACAATGACTGTTGCCCAGTGATTAATTAAGGTTGAGGAGTTTGTCTGGTCTCCGTAGCTTCTCCGCAACAGGCGATAGCAGTTTGCAAGTTGTTTTAGCATAATTAGCGTCACCAATCACAGCACATGTCATGTGACGAGATCTACCAGGCCTTCTCCCTCCCATCCAAGTTTTGACGGCTGGAATCAACATGCCCGTCCGTCCTACATGCGGCAGCCACTGCGCACAGGTGCCATAGGCTTCGCTCAGGATCGTCTCCACTGAATGACATGGTTTGTCGGAGTTTGCTGGCGAAACTGAGGCAAGGAGAAGGCAGTGGTAAGCGCCGTCCAGGGTAACAGCAGTGAGTTTAGATTAGAAGTTCATCAGAATGGAAACTGTGGCTGTGACCGGTTAGCATGCCAGAGCTGCACGTGCCGCGGATCTCGAAATAAACAATGTAGCACGTGATTTCAATAAATAGAATTTGGATTTTGCCGTTTGCGGCCCTCTCGCTGCCTTTGGTGGCTTGATATGCCCTTGGTAAACATCATGAGTCTGGCATAAGACCAGGTGAATATGTAAGCATGGCTGTATACAGTAAACTACAGTTTAGTGTAGCTGTGTGGACCAATCAGGAGGGAGACAGAATATTTACAGCAAATATTTATGGCAATGTAAACAAGCAACCCAGGCTATGCTTTTGCCCTTGGGCTCTGTGGGTTTACCATACATCAGACTGAGGGGCTGTGCCAACTTCAGGTGGTGCATGCATTAGGTCCATACATATAGTCAGGGAAGGTACACAATCACAGGCAACGGTAAACGTCACAAGGCTATCTGTTGTGTGTAGTGGACGTAACGCCACGGCAACATACCCACTTGGCACTGTCCCACCCGGTCTCCGGACTCCACATCTTCCCCTCCCCCATCATCCCGAGTGCGAGGTGGCTCAGGGGAGCTAGGTCCCCGCTGGCCCCCACGGTACCCTGTGCCGGGATGTATGGCAGGCAAGAAGCTGGGACGAATGTGTGTGTGTGTGTGTGTGCATGTGTGTGTGTGTGTGTGTGTGTGTGCATGTGTGTGTGTGTGAGTGTGTGTGTGTGTGTGCATGTGTGTGTGTGTGTGTGTGTGTGTGTGTGTGTGCATGTGTGTGTGTGTGAGCATGTGTGTGTGTGTGTGTATGTGTGCATGTGTGTGTGTGTGTGCATGTGTGTGTGTGTGTGTGTGTATGAGCATGTGTGTGTGTGTGTGTGTGTGTTTGAGCATGTGTGTGTGTGTGTGTGTGAGCATGTGTCTCAATTGCATAATAACCTCAGCATATGAGTGAACTTGTATTAATCTTGGGGGCCAGCTCAGTAAACTACAAGGAACCTCACCATTTAGTGCATCGAGCAGCTGCTGCAGTGTCTCCAAACGCACTCCACTGTCAAAACAAGAATAGTAAGGCAATGATCTGTGGATGGGTTCTTTTGCCTAGCCTCATTCCCAGGCCTACGCCCACACTCTCTGTACCGTACCTGAATCCCTTTGCCAGGACGTTGATCCTGAGGGTGATCATCCGCCTGGTCTGTTCAGGGGAGAGCGGGGACCCCACTCCGGAGGAATGGGATCGGATCAGGGACACCTGGAGCTCTCTGTGGTGGTGGATACAGGATGCTAAGGGCTGATCGTCCAGAATCAGAGTGGGGTGACCTAGTCTCTCGTCTGTTCAACTCCTCTCCTAAACCTCAACAGACTATCATACTCCTCACTCATTAGCAACTGAATTGGCTCCTGAAAGCCATGGCTTCCATTGGTTAAGAGCGGGATATTGAATTTCTAATTACCACTAGGGAGGTATGCACAAAATTGATTATATAGTGGTCCAGTAATTGAATTCCAGCCTGGCTAAAGCAAAAAGGGAGTTTTGCAATACATTGCAGAATGATTCACACTGGGCAACCCCCCCCCCCCCCCCCCCCCCCCCCCCCCCCCCCAGCCGGTTTGCTTTTGGTCACAGAACTGCAGGATTGCAGTTCCACACACTTCAAATCACTGTCAACCAATTGTCGGCCCTAGACGCAAACCGTTAACCAACCCCAGCGTGGATCGCGTCCAGTATCCCGCATGTGATGCTGGTTGGGTCTGGGGCTGAGACCACAGTAAAAGATGTTTGCATGTATCTGACAGTACTGACTGGTTTCTATAGCAACTGAGTCATAAAACAGCCATCCCATTCCAGGATCCATAGTCTAGCTGCTAAACCCTCTTAGCCCAGTTCGCTGAAGTGCACGCGGAAGGTGGAGAGGGTCTAACAAAGTTTGCACTAGATTAATCTTCACTGACCAATGAGATCACACTTAGCCGATTCATTCTTATGGTCATGCATGTGTCTGGCCCAGTGACAAGGCTATGGACAAAACAGACTCAGGACTGCAAGTTTGTGCAGCCTGCACTGAAAGAGACTTACTCCAGCTTCTCACAGGGGATTACCACATGGGCGAACTTCCCGAACCCCGTTGTAATCCCGTAGACCACTGCAGGGAATCAAAGATCAGCATCACATTGGTAAATGGTGCATGCACCAACACATATCAAAGTTGGTCTTTCCTTGGGGGGGGGGGGGGGGAGGAAATCATACACTTAGTCACCCGGTGTGAGAGCGGAACATAATTTTTCACATCCTGCCAAGGACACCCACAAGATCACTTGCTTATAATACAGCAACTATATGAATATAACTATGTGCTCCATGAATTAGCAAACTTTGGACTTCTTGTCAATGAATGACATACACGGTCAATGAATCTTCTTTTGTACCGGACTTACCTGTTATACACTGGTAAAATATTAATGTGCAAATGAATAAACCTATGACTTTGTGATAATTAATCTTCTTTGTAGTAAACCTTCCAGGCTGAATTTCATATATTATGCAAATGAATATGATCTAGAATCTTTACTTTCCAGACTCATACATCCCTCACTGGCTACAAACACAATCATACCCCTATGGTTGTTCACAATGTCACCGACAACCTCTCTGGCTCTGCAGACTGTCTGGGCTGAGGCATCAGACAGCTGTATGTGTGTGTGTGTGTGTGTGTGTGTGTGTGTGTGTGTGTGTGTGTGTGTGTGTGTGTGTGTGTGTGGATGTGGTGTGTGTGTGTGTGTGTGTGTGTGTGTGTGTGTGTGTGTGTGTGTGGATGTGGTGTGTGTGGATGTGTGTGGATGTGCATGTGTGGATGTGGGTATAATTGTGTGTGTGTGTGCTGCATGTGAACTTCCTTATTATGACTATTGAGTAAGAGATGATGCAACTACTGTGAAAGCCAGTCATAGCTAACCACAGGATATATACAGCTGGGAGACCACCAGTTACATAATATAACAGGAATCTACCTGTACAAACCAGTAAATCTTGCACAGTTATGTAAAATTAATTTCAGCTGCTCGTAATCAGCCACCTACCAGCCACCTTACCTTCACTCGGTACTGCCCTCTCCCAATCTTCATAAGATCCTCAACGCCCAGGGAGTTTCCATCCAGCTCAATCCACTGGCAACATAGCAAAAAAGTCACTAATAATCACAAGAGACAAAGGATGTTCTCCCAAGATAGACCAAGGTCCCTCCACACATACACTGCAATATTGAATGGCCATACGGTCTTTTCTTCATTGAGTCTTCCAATGCTCAGACATTGCTTTAGCAATACACAATCTATATGTCAAAATAATACCTCAGCAGTCTTGGTGTTAATGAGGGCTTCACAAAGTGCACTGAGGACAGTTAAGGGGTGTATATGCATGTGGCTGTGGCGTGGCTCTCAGATCCTTTACATTAAGTTGGCCTTAGCTTCCTGAACGAGGGGAGAGTTATTGTTGCAAACTTCATTGGTCAGTCAATGGCCCTCTCCCCTCCATGATCCACTGGGAACCAGAGTCATACTCTACTATCTCGAGGTTAGGATACTGTCCATAGGATGGCAGTGCACCAGGATCGTGGGCCTCCGAACGGGGAACACTGTCCGGACCTGAAGGAGGAGGGAAATAAAACAAGTCACTACTCTTCAATGGGGTTTGCGCAGTACGGATACCTACACAAGCAGAGATAGTCGCCATCCCTAAGCACGTCTTCTATCGCGTCTGACTCGCGCAGTTTCGCCCCGTTTCCTGCCAGTGTCAGACGAAATTGCTCCCCATCTGCGTCGTCAGATCCGAGCCTTCGCAGCACTTCCCGCTTGAAGCTCGAAATGGTTCTTGACGTTTCGTGGAAGGCGATTACATGAGTGTCAGTCTCGCGGCCGTCTTTATCGTACAACTTCACGAAGACCCTCATGATGTTGATATGGAGTGCAGTGATCGATCATCGATCATGATCCCCGGCCCCGTTGTGGTTCGCCAAGAACGGACGTAAATAATAAAAGCCGTATACTAGCTATAACGGAGAAGGTGTGTCGAAGGTGTGCGCAGTCATGACGTCAAATTATAGGGTGAAACATGTCTACTTTGACTGAGCTTTGCTCGGGGTTGCCGCTGGATCCTCTCCGGCTCCCCCCTCTGCGACCAAGGGACCCCAGCTTGCCCCACGCACCCATCAGGACCCCCGGCCTCATCCCAGAAGAAAAGAAGGTATAAATATGTAACTCATAGCTGCTGCTTTCGTTATACACTTATGAAAATACGTGGACATTTTATGTAGCTGGCCCTGCAAAATGCCCTTCGCTACTTCCCCCCTCACCTACACACCACGCTGGCAGCAGAGTTTGCACAGGAGCTTCGCAGCTACGGACACATCTACATGTACCGATTCTGCCCTGCCATTGAAATGAGGTTAGAGTGGAGAAGGATAACTTAGCTATATTGTTTAGCCAGTTTTGCATTATGTCCCCTTCTGGACACAGCCTTCATTCTCAGAGCTGTTGAAGGGTCTGGGGTCCAGACTAGTCTCTCTACTAGCCCGCTAATCGAGGTAGCAATCGGTTGATTGGTGGGCTGGTGCCAAGACTAGTATACCACATGTATGTGCTGAGTCAGCAGGCCACTCACTCAATATTAATTTTGTGCATCGATGAGGCTAGTCTCATTCCCAGCATCCATGTTCCACACTGTCATGTGAAGTGGTCTGGGAATGAGACAGCTGTTTCTCTCTCCCTTTGCTGCAACCAGGGCCTACCCCATCCAGCAGTACCCGGCCAAGTGCCAGTCAGCCGCTGCCATCATGCACATGATCATGAATAACCTTGACCCTGCGGTTGCCCAGGTGGGTGTGACAGTAGCGGTACAGTATTATAACTGTCCCCCAATAGGACTGTTTATCGTGCCCAACCTTGAGTGTCCAAATGGTACATAGGTTAAAGAGCTATTTGATGGCATGCCAACTCATCCAGCATTAATGTCATTTAGCAAGCCTCCTTTCATTGTCAAAGAAGGTTGTACAAGTCCTTTTCAACCTCCGCTTACAGCTCTTGAATAAGTTCTGTACAAAATAGTTGTCTAACTAACTCAAACACAAACTGTAGTTGTTGCTAGGTTACATTAATTTGTAGGGGAGGTCAAATTTCTTGCTGGAAGTACGCAGGTCAAAGGTCATTTTGTCTTGTACCACAACAGCCCCCTTCCCTCCCTCCCAGTTTCCCCAGGAGCTGGTGACCTATGGTGGCAATGGCCAGGTGTTCTCCAACTGGGCACAGTTCTGGCTGGCTATGCACTACCTCTCGGTGATGGAGGACGATCAGACCCTGGTCATGTACTCCGGCCATCCCATGGGGCTCTTTCCCAGCCACCCCCAGGCACCGCGCTGTGTCATCACCAATGGCATGGTACGTATCTCTGCTGCAATAAGGATTCGCTTGGGCCTAGCCAGTGTTTTGTGTATTCAGGTCAGTATTCTCAAGGGTTCAGTCACTGGACAATCATGAAATGCCGGTGTTGATGGTGCACAAATACTGAACCAGCTCAAAGAATACTAATCTGGCACAACGGTATTAATCCACCTCACAGAATACAAACTGGCTCTAAAACGATAGCTCCCAAAATACTGAGTATTCAAACAGAATATTGACTGGGCCCCCAACACAGACCTGGCTTACTGAATACTGACTGGGCCCCCATGTATACAAAACTCGGCTTACAGAATACTGACTGCATGGGCCCCCAACATAGACCTGGCTTACTGAATACTGACTGGGCCCCCATGTATACAAAACCCGGCTTACAGAATACTGACTACATGGGCCCCCAAGTACAAACCCGGCTTACAGAATATTGACTGGGCCCCCAACACAGACCTGGCTTACTGAATACTGACTGGGCCCCAAGTATGCAAACAGAAGAGTACTGACTGGGCCTGACCTGAGGGGAATTGCAATGACTTAAACCACTCTGGATTCGTTGCTATGCTACCTGTGTGCATGTCAACAAAACGTACTCCTTACTGCTTCACATCCTTGCATTGTGATCTTGTCCCCTGTTGTTCCAGATGGTCCCCAACTACTCCTCGAGAGAAGAGCATGGGAAGCTCTTTGCCATGGGGGTCACCATGTGAGTGAGTGCTTCCTTGTGTTGGTACACTAGGCCAGCTCCAGGGCTCTCTCCATGCTCCTTTAGTGTACACACCCCCTCTGGTTCATTGCCATACACATGACAAGGGTGACAGTGATTCTGAATCAGAATCAGTGGAAACCTGACCAGCATTGTTTCTAATCTATCTCTGAGAATAAAAGGAGGTGTATTTAGCCCAGTGGTAGGCAGCCGGTTGGGCAGGTTGGGCAGGAGCTCTCAACTCAAATTGGGCTTCCTGTTTGATGAGGTCTGGGGTTTAATTGTTTTGGGGTTCTGAAGGCAAATTGACAGTAATCTGACCTCACAATCATTCCAGGACCAGTTCCAGTAACAAGAATCCCAGTTTCATTATCGTGTATTACAGGTTGTGGCAGTTTCACATGACCTCAAGCTATGAATTTGTCGTTACTAACTTGGAATGTTGTGTGAGAAGGGATTTCGGATGGGTAGGGAGAGTTCAGCCCTTCTTACATGATCTGGGCCTGCCACTGCTGACTGGCACGTGATTTATTTGCTAGGGCGTGTTGGTGGTACAGCTGTGTACTCCACCTCTGTACATTGCAGGTATGGGCAGATGACTGCCGGAAGCTACTGCTACATCGGCCCTCAGGGAATCGTTCATGGAACTACAGTACGTTACAATCATGGATTGTAACCTCCAACAACACACACACATGCGTACATGCTTACATACATACTCACCATACACACCACACCACACGCACACATGCACACACACACACACACACACACATACCCCCACACACACACACACACACACACACACACACACACACACACACACACACCCGCCACACACACCACACCTGCCACACACCCCTAGCTCACCATTATGAATGCAGGGAGGAAGTATCTGGGGGTGGACAACCTTGCAGGGAAGGTGTTTGTGACGTCGGGTCTCGGGGGCATGAGTGGAGCACAGGCGAAGGCCTCCATCATCGCTGGCTGTGTCGGTGTGATTGCAGAGGTAAGACCTCCATTGCTGGCTGTGTCGGTGTGATTGCAGAGGTAAGACCTCCGTTGCTGGCTGCATCGGTGTGATTGCAGAGGTAAGACCTCCATCACCACTGGCTGTGTTGCAGAGGTAATGATATCACACAATTAGGGTCTGGAATGGCTACTTCAATACCATCAAATTGCAAGAAACTGTTTCTGTTTACCAGTTAACATGTACTGCTGCATGCTCTTTACTTTTACCCTAATAATATAGTCTTTCTACGTTCATCCTCCTGTAGGTTAGCAAGGAAGCCCTCATGAAGCGGCACACTCAGGGGTGAGATGTGCAAGTACTGTGGCTGGAGATCTAGCCTCGTTCCCAGGCCCGAGAGAGGGAACACCGTCTCGGGCCTGGGAACAAGGCTACTGGAGATCATAAGCTGCCTATGGGAGACCGTTTGTTTCATGTATTTGACCATTGTATAGATATGCACATCAGTATACCAGCAGTTCACAGTCAAGAGCTTGTGAGCCAGAGAATTTAAACTTTGATCAATCATATTTGGCTCACAAGCTATTGACTGTGGACTGCTGGTATACTAGCTGATAATGACCCGGGGACTGACACAGGACTACAATCATTTATGTGGTATGTTTTATGCTGTGTCACTGTTCCATTCCAGGTGGTTGATGGAATGGACTGACAATGTGGACTCCTGTGTGGATAGAATCAGGTGTGTGTATACCTGCATGTACCCACTAGCAGCGCAGTTTGAACCTTGACCCCACTCCTGACATTGACTCATTTTCCAGACGAGCAAGAAGAGCGGCACAAACCCTCAGCCTTGGTTACCTTGGAAACATCGTAGACCTGTGGTAAGAGAGCTGGCAATCATCAAACCCATTTCACTGTCCGTCCATTACATACATACACACATGCACAAACGTATACCACACATACACACACGCGCACACACACACACACACACACACACACACACACACACACACACACACACACACACACACACAGGGAACGTATAGTACAGGAGTATGAACGCACTGGGGAATTACTAGTGGACCTGGGGTCCGACCAGACCAGCCTACACAACCCATTTGGCGGGGGGTACTACCCTGTACAGCTGAGCGTGGAGGAAGCTCACGAGGTGATGGAGAACAACCCAGAGAGGTTCCGGGAGCTGGTACAGGAGAGGTGAACAATCTTTAAACTTTGGACTCTGAACTCTAAACCAGAGAAGTGCAACTTCGTTTTCTATGTGGGCAGAAACAAAAGCGGGAGGTCTGCCATGATCCTGCCATCATCTCTTGGAACACTCCCTGCAGTTTGAGGAAGCAGGTGGCAGCCATCAACAGGCTGGCTGAGGCCGGGATGCACTTCTGGGACTACGGCAATGCCTTCCTCCTGGAGGCCAACAGGGCAGGTACTTGCACGTCTGATTACCTCCTACCAGGACTGATGCACAAACTGTTCGGGTGTTGCATGTGCTTGCTTACTCTGTAGGAGCTGCAGTTCAGAAGCCAGGTTCGTTGCCGGGGACGTTCACTTACCCCTCCTATGTGCAGCACATTATGGGGTCAGTCAGCAGCATGTAGCCCTAACATGTGTACAACAATTTGCATTAGCCCCTCCCTCCCTCCCTCCCTCCCTCCCTCCCTCCCTCCCTCCCTCCCTCCCTCCCTCCCTCCCTCCCTCCCTCCCTCCCTCCCTCCCTCCCTCCCTCCCTCCCTCCCTCCCTCCCTCCCTCCCTCCCTCCCTCCCAGTCAGCAGCATGTAGCCCTAACATGTGTATGACAATCACTTCGATCTACACTAATATTGTCTTTCTTTCTGTTAAATCCCTCAGTGACATTTTCTCTCTTGGATTTGGACCGTTCAGGTGCATTCTTTATAGCCTGTCTGTCTGGGATGTGCAAGGGCTGCCGATCTCCTATAACTATAGTTCAATGCCTCACTCTCTTCAGGTGGGTGTGTACCTCGGGGTTGCCTAACGACTTGGCAGTCACTGACAACATCGCACTGCAAGTGCTGGAAGGAATCGTTGCCAAGGGAGGTATGTGTAGTTGAGAGTGAAAATCAGTCCTTAGAGCCCTTTGGACCTCCTACCTCAAAATGGAAGTTTTGCTGCTCTAGTGATCTCTAACCACAGAATGATTTATGGGGTTTCCAAGCTAATCAGTCATGCCCTTCGGGGGAGACACAATCATTTTCCCGATTCCACCCCCCCCCCCCCCCCCCCCCCCCCCCGAATGAAATCTCTAGCCTTGCTGAAACCTTCTCTTGACCGGCACATAGGTTTGCTGAATGAATCTTCATTTGTGTGCTTGTATGTTTGTGCTTCAGTTCCGGATTCTGTGAGGCAGCAGTACCAGGACAACTGCACGTGGATCAGAGAAGCAGGAAAACAGCAGCTGGTAGGAGCCACCTTACACCGCCTTTTTGTATACTGTAAAAGTGATCAAAAACTGGACATGCGGAAGGCTGGGAAAAGGGCTTTATATAGTCCTGTAATAAATGCAGTGAATAGGTTGTTTGTATAAAAATGTTTGGACTAGTGGGTGCCTAGCAACCACCACAGAAGGACGAGGCCTGGGAATGAGGCTACAGCATCATACCAGCGTCTCCTGATAGCACACAATAGTCACTCTCCAATCCCCAGTTACAAAATGCACTCAAGGTAACATATATTACTCTGATGTTTAAATTCCTGTGCAAAGTGGTCCCTTTTCTCATTTCACCCATATGAGCAGGGCTGGTTTCACTGGGTTTGGATAAGTGAGGGGTCTACTGTAACAGTGTTGGACATGTTCAGACTGGATTAGAGAGTCTTGTCCCCACTTTGAATCACTTGTGCACATGTTAGGTGGTGGGTTCCCAGGCACGCATCTTGTATTCGAATGAGGAGGGAAGAACGTCCATTGCTCTTGCGTTCAACAGAGCTGTTGCAGATGGGAGACTGAAGGTATGTCTTTCCAGTCAACTCCTCTTTAGGATTCAACCAATCAGAGGGTTGCATCAGCTCCTAGACAGGAAGTGAAACTATAATTTATGTCATGTGACCACCACTCTACTACGCAGGGGCCAGTCGTGCTCAGCAGAGACCATCACGACGTGAGTGGGACTGACAGGTCAGCAAAACTTAAAGGGTTGCAACAAAATGAGTTACCCATTCGCCATTTCATTTTGACATACCGCTTTTTTGACATCGGAAGACGTTTTGCAAGCCCTTTACACACTTGTGTATAATATAACTTAACTGCTATCTGGCCAATGACTGAAAAGACTATCACACTAACACGTACATATCTACGTAGTGGGCAACTATGAAACCTCTACACAACATGACATGATGTGGCTTATCTCTGCTGTACTGCAGCCCCTTCCGAGAAACATCAAACATCGAAGATGGTTCAAAGTTTTGTGCAGGTAGGCTATGTCAGTAAACACATAAATGCCTGCTGAATTATAGTCAAGTCTTAGACTATCGAGCTGGACTATTTTCTGTCACTCCGCCCCAACTTCCTGAGTGAGAGAAATTGGTCTGGCTGGATCGACTAAATTGCATACTGCTACAGGCTTTGTCAGTGTGGCACGTAGCTAGCCAGCAATAGGATTCCATAGATAAGCATCTAATGCAGGATCAGTATGTTGCACAATATCACAAACTTGGAATCTGTGAACAAAGAAATCTGTAGGCTACATGTCGGCAGTATGTCGAAACCTGTGAAGAAGCAAATCTGTGAAAACTGAAGGCTACAGCTTGTTTCCTAATAAACAAGCCCTCTCCTCCGGATTTCCCCTGTTTGGTTTCTTCACAGGTTTCCTGAGATCACAACCTAGGAAGTGCACTATTTGTCATGGTGTATTAGTGTGCATGGTCACAGTCGGCTATTATGTGGTGGTTGATTTTGCAGACATGGCTGTCCAGAACGTGATTGGAGATTCATTTCGAGGGGCAACCTGGGTGGCCTTACATAACGGAGGGGGTGTGGGATGGTAAGGCTACTGCTGGGTAGTTGACTATTGTGTGCTTGGTCATACATTGTAGTGGAAAATTGAGTACTGGAAATTGCATGAATTGAAATTTATGAACATTAATTTTGGTCCAAAAATGTATTTCAGCTGCTCTTGAAATGGTTAAGGACCAACCCACAACCATTGTTGAGAATTAATGTTTCCTGCATGCAGGGGGGAGGTGATCAATGGTGGATTTGGGCTGCTCTTGGATGGCACCGAGGTATATGAATGAGATACCATTGTGGTTTAACGGCACATTTTCATGTGACTGTCATGTGATAACATATCATGTGATCACATAGCTTGCTTGTGTCCTGGCTGTAATTTGCAGGAAGCTGCAGACCGGGCTAAAATGATGCTGTCTTGGGACGTTTTGAATGGGGTAAGTGAAATGCTTGGAAGTTTCCAAGGAAGAAATTCTACTCCTGACAGGGAGTGGACAAGCAATAATCTTTGGTTATTATCTCCTCCAGATCTCGAGAAGGAGCTGGTCAGGCCACCCACTTGCCAAGGAGACGCTGTGTGCTGCCATGGCGATACAGCCCAAGCTGTGTGTCACTGTCCCCCATGAGGTGCAAAGCTGCGATATACATGTACTTGACCAAGTTTTGCAGGATTGAATCACTGCAGCACTGCAGTTTGTAGAAAGATATTGGATGTGCACGTGCACGTGTCTACATTACATTGGACATTTCTACAGGTCATGCTGTCATCATAATTCGTACCATGTCATTTGCAAGATTGACTGCAGCAATTATCCTACCCCCTAATCGTACAAAGTCACATGACCTAATTAACCAATCAGATGCGAGTTTAGAAATCACATCCCTCAACCAGCATAATATTTTTAAACTACAAAATGTCATTCTCAATCTGGCCATCAGAAGGTCAGTATGGAATCGAAAACTCCAGGGGCTAGCTGGGGAATGCATATGGGGGGGGGGGAGAGAGAGACGTTAAAGCCGTCAGTCCCAAGGGACCTGCAGCGGACTCTTGCCTTCTCAAAGCCTTTGGTACCCACTCGGAGTAAAATCAAAGCACTGCTGGAAGATCGATTACTGATTTTGTGAAGAACGTAATGATGGAATTTCCCTGAAGAGAATAAAAATGTCTTTCTAGCCTCGTTCCCAGGCTCTCCTTGCGCTAGTCTCGTTCCCAGACCGGGAGGGTCTGGGAACGAGACTACCCCTGCGCGCGCGGGGACGAAAAATACAGCGCTATAAGCAGTAAAAAGTTGCACAAAATTTTGTGCAGGTTCCCGTTCTGGCCGGCGCAGAACCTCGAGGGGGTGGGGAATGGGTGTAGCACCAAACCATCAACAAAGGATCATATGTTCTCCACAAGATCAGCGCAACGGCGTTTGGGCCTTGCTGGAGGGGGCTTCCGTGCCGGGAGATATGCGTATAGCGCCACGCCAGTCGTTCAGCAGCGTGACAATGCTGGAAAACGCCGGCCAGAATCATTCCAGAGGGCAAAGAGAGGAAACTTTTTTCAGCCCACACCTCAGCTACATAACCCCTTCATAGAGGACCCCTTTCTTCGGTCCTACTTGAGCCGAGTAATGCCCTCAGATGTCGTGGAGGCGGTGTTCCCAGATTTGGAGCGTTTTGGCTCACGGCTGTGTGCAGAAATCGACTCCCTTGGCAGACAAGCTGAGTTGGAGCCCCCGTTTGTCAGAACCTACAGTGCATGGGGGAAGAGGGTGGATGAGCTGGTCACTTCAATGGCCTGGAAGAGAATGCACGAGATATCGGCAGAGGAGGGCCTGATTGCGATTGCTTATGAGAGGAGGCACAAGCAGTGGAGTCGTCTCCACCAAATGTGCAAGATGTTTCTCTACGCACCTTCCTCGGGACTGTACTCCTGTCCACTAGCAATGACGGATGGGGCTACGCGACTCATCGAGGTGGAAGGGGAGGGATTTCTATGTGAGCAGGCGTACCCACACCTCACTTCTAGAGACCCAGGGAAGTTTTGGACATCTGGGCAGTGGATGACTGAGAGAAGAGGTGGCTCTGATGTGGGTAGGTTAGGTTCAATATGTTTACCCAACCATTTGTCCTCAGGTTTGTTTGGTATTCCCGCCAACTTCCTGCCAACTTTCTCCTCCTTCCCTCTTCTTGTCCCCCCACTTCCCTCCCTCTGTCCTCCTCTCTTCCTCTTCTCTCCTCCTGCTCCCATCCTTCCCTCCTCTCTCTTCTTCTCCCCTGCTCCTCCTTCTTCCCTTTCTACACCTCCTTTCTCTCCTTTCTTTCCCTTCCTCCCCTCCTCTCTCCTCTCCCCCTCTCCTCCTCACTCTCTAGCTGGAGGGACAGACACTGTGGCCATACCACAGCCAGATGGCTCTTACTGCCTGCATGGGTACAAGTGGTTCACTTCAGCAACCGATGCCAACATGGCCTTCACACTAGCCAGAGTGCAGGATGGGGAGGGACAAGTGAGAGAGGTGTGTTGGAAGATCAAGATTTCACTCCCTACACAAGAGTGCATGATGACATCATCATCGTAGCTCCAGCTGCTCCGCCGCAATGACAATGATGTCATCATGTGACAGCTCAATCGAGCTCACCCCGGCTGATGTATCTGCATGATTGTTTAGTATGAATTAGTTCCCAATCCACTGTTTCCAATCCCAATCCCATTATAAGGAACCAAACTCTGGGAATGATATTTCCTCACGATTTTATATGCAGGGTACACGAGGCCTCTCACTCTTCTACCTGGAGACTAAGGATGAACAGGGATGGTACAACAATCTTGAGATCCAGTGTCTGAAGAACAAGCTGGGTACCCGGCAACTCCCAACAGCTGAGCTTCTTCTGGATGGCACAAAGGCTCGATTAGTTGGGGAGGATGGGAGGGGGGTGGCTGGAATAGCTACCATGCTTACAATGACCAGGATACACAATGCCATTGCGGCCATTTCAGGAATGAGACGAGTTCTGCAGCTTTCGAGAGACTACAGCACCAAGAGATTTGCTTTTGGGAAGTACATCGCGGATCACCCCCTGCACATGCAGACTCTGGCACGAATGGAGGTGGAGACAAGAGGGTGTACCCTTCTCACTCTGGAGGTTTGCCGGCTGCTTGGGCTGGAGGAATGTGGGATGGCTACCTCAGCTGAGAAACACCTCCTTCGGATTCTCACCCCCATCGTGAAGTTGTACACAGCCAAGCAAGTAGTGGCCACTGCATCTGAGGGACTGGAGAGCTTTGGCGGACAAGGGTACATCGAAGATACCGGTCTGCCTGGGATTCTCAGGGACTCGCAGGTGTTGCCAATATGGGAGGGTACCACCAACATACTGAGTCTGGATGTACTGAGGGCGCTTCAAAAGACGGGGGCAGAGGTGAGCCATGCACCTGTCCACCTTTACTGGACACAATTAGCCTCATTCCCAGACTTGCAGTTATGAATAGCGACTAAGTACATGTAGCTATGTCCACAGCTTTGTTACCATGGTGTTTTCTTCCTTAACAAGGAGCTATATAAGAGCAGGTGAAGTGCTTTCTTTACCCCTCCTCCCATGATTGGGAGGAGCCTTTGGGTGAACACTCTTTACTGCCACATCTACCTATTACGTCTCACCAACACACACACAAAGGCTCTCAGCTCTGTTGTTGATGCAGTGAAGTCCCGCCTCTCATCCAATGCTCACCAGCTGGGGCAGCTGGGTCTAGAACCACAGGCAGAACTGCTCCAACGCCAGCTTGACTCGGTCACCGCCTTTGGGCTAGAAGCAGCCCAGGATGACCCAGCTGTGCTTCAAAGTGCTGCCAGGGACTTTGCTTTCTCCCTGGCCCACATCTTCACTGGGGCCCTCCTGATCGAGCATGCAGCTGCGTCTGGTTCGACACCAAATGAGATAGTGACTGCACAGAAATGGTGTTCAAGACAGATTCCTCTCAAAGAGGTGGCAGATTACTCCAAACCAAACAGCAATTCAGAATTGATGCTTGTTATGGACGGGTACGGCTTGGATCAGAGGTCAAAGGGCAGCAAGTGATCCCTGTATTTACTATCAGGAGCACTCTTTACATCGTTATGAGCTCACAACACCATACGTAGTCACACTCTAACTGCCAATAACTGCCATGGAAATTGTTGCCCGATACTTGTTCCTGTAATTAACATGAATTGTACATTGTTGAGTTCACTGCGGATTAGAAAAACTGTGTATCTGAAGAAGTTACTTGAGATTTGAGAAGAGTAGTCATTGCATGGTTAGAAATGCATAGTTACTCATGGAGTTGGAGTTGAGTTTTAAAAAACTACTTGGCAGCATTATGTATCCATGATGGTTTTCCACTGGATGGAACACATGGCTGATGGGCACAACAGAATGGATGTGACCACCACTGACAAAATGAAGTGCTGCATTAATTTGTGTGGATGCTGGAATTACAATGACACTTCATGATTCGCTGCTATGAGAGTTTGGCAGCAGCTGCTTTTCTGAGTTCGCCAAATGTGTAGGAATAGTTTGACATGGCATCAGCTGGGGTGTAAGGCTTGTCAATGCTGAAGTTTGGTCGTTCGATTGTCTTGGAGGATTCCAATAGCGCCTTCATGTATGTAGTGAGAGACTCCCAGCACATTCTCACTGTGCTGTGCTCTGTGTCCTCGACCTGGTGTGTTGTCGTGCGTGTGTGTGTGTGTGTGTGTGTGTGTGTGTGTTAGTACATGTGTATGTTAAAAAGTAAGGACCAAGGATCTTATTCCAGCAGTCTAAAAAATTCAGAAGCTAGTTGTTATCTAGCTATCAATAGTCTGACGCAACACCTGGCCAATGAAATGACGGCATGATGCTCCATGATGCTCTAATATGTGATGTCATTAATTATGTGATGTCATCAATAATGTGATGTTATATTCACACACGCACCTCAACCACGATCCCCCTGTTTGTTGCTCCAGTCACAATGGACCCAAACTTCACCACGTACTGCTTCACTTTGTAGTGGAAGCCCTTTGCCTCGATCTTCTGCGCCTTCCTGGGGCCATAGAACTGCTTCAAGTGGGCAAAGATGGTGTCGAGGGAATTCTCAGCTACAACGCATTTCATGGAGTCGAGCACAGCAAATGTGGTCCGTGGGTACTCAGAGCTGTGGAGCAGGTGCACCTGTTTTGCTGCTCCTACAGAAGAAAAATGGTCAAGATGAACATGCATAGACAAACAAAGAAGAAACCATTTTGCTCTTACTCCTGAATGGGGGAAAGCTTAGCCTTGTTCCCAGGCCCCGCCCAGCTTTTTGTCACTTGCAGTAATACGGAAAAGCGGAGAGAGCCTGGTATTTTTCCTCACGTGAGCATTACGTAATTGACAAATGGCCAAAATTTTCAGAGCACAAAAGCGAAGTTTTACGTATTGTTCAACCAACTACGCGTTCAACGCTTGGTGTGTATGGCAGTCGCCCCCCGCTAGCCAGATACACATGGTAAGTTAGCTGGTACCTTGGCTCTTCTTGCTGTTCTGAGCCCCAGATCGCCCACATTCAATTAAGTCCTTTCTACCACCTTTCTACCCTTGACGTCACACTTGTGAGGAAACATACTAGGCCCTCCGCGTTCTTTCATGCAACTGAAAGCGGTACGCAGGCCTGGGAACGAGGCTACCAGCACAGATCACTTCCAGTATCATGCAAGGGTGTGATACTGGAAGCGATCTGCACTGGGGTTGGTTAGCCTCGTTCCCAGGCCCTTGGGAATGAGGATAGGGGTTGGGTTGGTTCGGTCCGGGACACTACAAACCCACACACACAAACAGTAACCGGTGTACCCAATGAGGGTGTGGACTGGAGAGTCTCACAGTCGACAGTCCACGTCCCGAGCGACTGCCCTCCAAGCTTCTCAAGCCTCTTCTGGAGGAGGTCGAGTGCCTGACTGGGGTTCAGACCCTCCGGAGGCTTCCATACCAGAATGCTGAGGAAGAGGAAGAACATTCACAGCACAGCTAGCAGACAAATAAGTGTTTTCTACCTTACCAACTCACTCCCATGATTGCGGTCTGGTTCGGTCTCCAGGCCGTTCCGATTTCTGGAGAGGATCGGGTTTCGAAATCAGGAATCAGCCTGTGTGTAACTCTGCCTCGAAAGGTCAAAGGGTAATCCGCAGCAAGGCGATCGTTTAGCACCTGATCAATCTCGCAGTGCCTGCAGTTAATCGAGCGTAAGAACACATCTGTATGGAGTTTTGAGCGGTCTGTAGGAGGAAGAGAGTGACGGGTTCGTTGCCATGGCCTTGTCGTCGGCAGTTTTGCTGCTCGTAGCGTGCATTCTGCATTCCTTGTGCCACTGCAGTTTGACGCAGACAGGTATTAAACATATGCGAAGATTTAGCACGCACCACTGTGATCATTGTTGTATGAAAAATGCAAGTCTAGTGGTGTTGGTTAATACTGCTCTGCAGTCGAGTTAGGGGGTTGATTCAGTGCTGATCTTCTGCTGAAGAATATTAATGTTGGGTCAAGTGCAAGTGCAGGAGTTAGTTTCCCACTTTG
Organism: Axinella damicornis; assembly: GCA_963931865.1. Classification (NCBI taxonomy): domain Eukaryota; kingdom Metazoa; phylum Porifera; class Demospongiae; order Axinellida; family Axinellidae; genus Axinella; species Axinella damicornis. Next base: position 21,063,917 of record OZ007505.1, on the reverse strand, counting down.
GGGTCATTCTTTGTATGTTTACTTTGTATCCCAACACAGCTGTAGACTCTGGTAACCTGGCGGTGGGCCGTTTGTTTATTGCAAACTCTACGTGTGGAACGGAGGGACCGCAGGAGTATTGTACTCTTTCGTTATTGGGAGGAGATGGGGACTGTTTCATGTGTGACGCATCAGACCCTGCGAATGCTCACAATGCTGATGCACTGAGTGACAGAGATTCAAGTGTTCTCAGCAACAGAACTTGGTGGCAGTCTGAGAATGGTATCAATTCAGTCACACTGCAGTTAAACCTCGAAGCCCTATTTTATTTCACCCACCTTGTGTTGACGTTCAGATCTCCCAGGCCTGCTGCTGCAGTTGTCGAGGTATCTCGAGATTTTGGTGCAACGTATCTTGTTCACCAGTACTATTCCAGTGACTGTGAGGGTGATTTCGGTCTGCCCGACCGCTCAAGTATAAGCAGCTTTGGGGAAGTGATCTGCACATCACAATACTCTGATCTGACGCCACTTTCAAACGGAGAGGTAATTGCGATAGTAATTTGTACTTAGGGTGTCACATCCTAGCCTTATTCCCAGGGAGTGAGGCCACTTCATTCCCAGTAACATGTGGAATAGTGGGACCATAGTTGTGAATGCTCAGCGGAGGTACATCCATAAGGAATATATCCCATGGTTTCATGGGACTAAACAAGCTGACTTACTATACAGAAAACATTTGTGGTAGACTACCTGCTGTGGAGAACAGCATTAAACACCTCCCTCCTGAAGGTTCTGCTCCCATTAGCTCACATTAGCAGCTATACCCAGTGGTGAAGCCTCTAGCTGACCCAGAACCCATGCTAATTCTATCATGACCACCTGCTGGGCAGCCACACTTTGAGGTGGATCAAAGCAACCCACACTATCCCACAGCCACTTCCATCTGGCCCAGGAATGGTATATCCAATGACTGATCTGCAAACCCCAAGAATTTTGTCATGTTGCTACAGCAACGAAATACTTTTGCTGGAACAGGAATGCACATAGACTGATCTGGATGTTACAGTTTAAGACATGTACCCTCCGACCTGCACCACCGCATTTATGCATGTGCGTGCTAAGAGATTGTGCTCCAGCAGCTGAGTATAAATTCTGGACATGTAAGCTGCATGCAATGGTGTACTAAGTTAATTTGAGTGTTGGAGCATTTTTATTTTGGACGCAGATGGTGTATTAAGATTTTTGAGTGCTGGAGCATTTTTATTTTGGACGCAGTTTAATGATTTAGTAGTTACCCTGAGCGCATGAGCGCAAGCAGGGTATGGTGTTTTGTGTCTGTCTCTGACAACAGGCTATATTTCTATTACCTTCGTAAGTGCCCCAAACAACATGACAGGGAACAGCTGTCTGACTGTCTGTGTGCCTGATAGAAGTTGCTGCCTTTAGCACTAGCATGCAGAGTTGTTTGACACTGCATGTCAAGAGTGCAAGAGCAAGACACACATGGATGAACAGGACAGTAGTAGGGTGTGTACATTGCCATTCTTCAGACCTCACTCTCTAAGACAACCGACAGCTGAGCACCACAACCTAGTGTACCTTTATCTTAGCATCAGGTACTCCATATTCAGTATGGGGTATAAGTCAATTAACTCTAGAGAGAGTTTCAACTAGTGATGTCATAGGGAGGTGGTCGGGGGTATGGTAAACAAATCGTTGTGAAGTGTGCCCTCTTGAGATCTGAGATGTTTGGACATCCCCCTTCCCTCCTGGAGATTTTTGAAAGCTAGCCTGTGTTCATACCACAGCATACTGACACTAATTTTATTGTCCAGCCACAGACCAAGTTTGTGTATTGTTCACCTCCTTCCCATCTAAGGAGTGAAAGGGAGGGGGAGTCCAACCCCATATGAAAAATTTGGTACGGGGGACCTGGGAACGAGGTACGTACGTATGCTCTTTGCTATCACTTGCATTGTGGTCTACTCAATAAAGCGGTATAATATTGTAAAGTTTGTATGCAAAACCAAACGATCAGTTTTTCAGCGGCAAGAGGCTATGGATGTATGTTCTATCCCTCCAGCTCATCTACCAGGCCCTGCCCCCCTCCCCGGGTATAACGGACCTTAATGACCCTGCAGTCATTGAAAGGCTGACCCTCACTAATCTGAGAATCCGATTCAACCGCCTCAACGTTCTCCCGGATGATGACATCACGGACCCCGAAACACGGACCAGCTACTACTATGCTGTGTACAATGTGGTGGTGAGGGGGTGGTGCTTCTGTAATGGCCACGCCCAGTCATGTGACCCACCACCCGGCACAGTGGATCCTGAGCCAGGAACTGTAAGTTAATCCGTATGAACCTGCATGAGTACGTAGGTTACGTGTAGTTAATATGAACCTGCATGAGTACGTAGGTTACGTGTAGTTAATATGAACCTGCATGAGTACGTACGTTACGTGTAGTTGAAGTAGCCTTGCCACTATTGTACGGGGAGATTTGATCACATGTGGTGATATCAGGTAGACAGATGGGGGGGGGTGCCTGACTAAGAATCTCAAAGCCCATTCTTGCAATGTCACTCCGAGGGTTGGAGACCAGAGTGTTCACAAAGCAGCATCAATACTGTTCGTTGTTCACAACACTATGACGGATGAGGGAGGGAGGGGATGGGATGTACGGTCAATAAAAACAGCAATTATTATGATCGGGCACCGCTCTCTGTGTGTCTACCATCTGTCTACCTGATGTCACCGCACGTGACCGAATCCATAATTGCACACTGCAAGTGATCAAGGCACTGGAGGTGGGAACGGCCTGGGACCCAGGCTATAGTTGAAGTTCATGCAGATATTCGAAGGTACCAAAATATATGGTTAGCTATGTGCACAGTGCACACACCCACACTAGTACAGCCACAAGCAGGATGTGTGGATGGCTGTGTTTGTGTTGTCAATGGCCCAGTTTATCACTCAAGTGGCTACGATTACAACACAAACAGGAGCTAACTTGACCATCTGTTGGTTGCCAAGACAACGGAATGAGCATCAAATGACCAAATGACATTCTTTGTGCAACTGTTACAGTAAGGTAGTTGCACTAGCCTCGTTCCCTCCCAGGCCACGTGGGCCTTGGAGGGAACGAGGCTAGTGCTCCCAGGCCACGTGGGCCTGGGAACGAGGCTAATAATGCACAAACTGTAATGCATAATATTATAGCTAATTATGTTGTGTTCTAAATTGCATGTGCACGCTCAAAAACAAATTCGCAAATTTGTTGTATTCTCCAATCAAAACCAGCCTATGATATCATGGCATATCTGAATCCTCACACCACGCTAGTACTAGTATAGTTGCAGATTAAATAGTCATGCCAAATATTTCTTTGTTTCTGTCCTTTGATCAAATGTTGTTAATGAGGTGTCAAGTGGGCTACCAATAACCTGATACCCACTACAGCAATTGGAGGCTCATCTGAAATACAGCATAGTTGCCAACTGTCCTGAACACCCTCACACCACCCCCCCCCCCCACACACACACACACACACACACCTAACACCCTCCTCCCAATGCCTCACACCTGCACATCCTCACACCCACCTACACATCCTCACATGCCCCTCACACCTACACAGGTGAACTCAGTGTGCCGCTGCATGGGGAACACGATGGGTGTCAACTGTGAACAGTGTCAGCCATTGTACAACGACCGACCGTGGCGTCCGGGGAACAGGCCCGGTAATACCTCAGCCTTCTGCGAGGGTAGGTGTCTGTACATGGCTGAGGGTAGCATGCAAATGGAAGAGGGGGTTAGTCTCATTTCCAGACCTTTCATCCTGCGCTATATTGCTTACTTCCCCACGCACGATACTAACAGCAATCTGCACTAGCTGGGATTGGTTGGGTCTGGGACCGAGACTAAGAGGGGGCCAGAGCTCCTAAAGCTGAGGGGGCATTCAGCCTCCCCTCTCCCCACTTGCTACAATCGCTAATGAGCATGCCTTTGCATATATGGGTGCATATGTTATATACGTATGTGTGTATGCAAGTTATGCACCAAATAATATATCCTATGTGTGTGTGTACATGTATAATAATATTCCTATGCGTGTGTATATATTCTGTATGTGTGTGTGTGTATATATTCCTGTGTGTAGCCTTGTTCCTGAGCTTCCACACTGCAATTGACCTGAGAATGATGTAGAAACAATAGAGGTGTTTGTAGCAGGTGAACAGAGAAGTCCTTCATGGTGCTTGCATTTCTCTTCCAACCTCTAGAGTGTGAGTGCTTTGGTCGTGCCTCCAGCTGCTACTACGACCCTGTGGTTGCCATGGAAACAAGTGGGAGTGGGGGCGTGTGTGACAACTGCACACAGAACATGGCGGGACGGCAGTGTGACGAGTGCAGGCCAGGATTCTACCGAAACCCCTCTGCGAGCGTGACCAACCCTGACCCCTCTGCGAGTGTGCCCGACCTCTGCCTGCGTATGTGAGATGGTTCAGTAATACACAGTACACTACCATAGGAACTGGTTTCCATTGCTATAATAGTCGTGAATTGCTAATGCAATGCACGCGTTATGACTGCATGTGCAACTATTACATGTAGGTACGCAACTATTACTATGCAATCAAAACCGGTCCCATGGTATATTCTCTTTGTCCATGCACACTGCAGATACGCTAACTGTAAATATTGCCCTGCCCACTCGCATTCAAGAAATCTTGTATACTGCATGACGCTTCTGTTGCCACTTTGGAAGGCAATATCTGCCATTATAATGTAGGCCAGCATTGCAGACATTGGGTGGATATCGTTTCCTGAGCTACCAATAAAGACATCAACACCCTTACCTAGCCAGTCAGAGGAAATTTAACTTTTCATTCCAGCCATTCCACTAAAGGCTGCTCTCCAAAGAGGAGGAGGGGTAAAAAGAGGGTTGGATTTGAACTGGGGACTTTTGTCTGATAGTCAAATGCTTTAACCACTTGGCCACAAGTCACTCACAAACAACAATTTACTTAGCATGGACTGATGTGTTGTCATACACCGCACTGCTTGGACTGGCTGTGTGAGTGAGGCTTTGATTCCCTAGTGAGTTTGTACAGCAGGAGAATGTGCACCTGCTAGCCTGTTTTGAATTAGACATCACAATCAGATGTGCTGACGTAGTGTGTCTGCAGTAGTGTGTCTGCATATGGCGTTATGTATATGTACACATACTGATGTTACATATCCCCCCCCCCCCCCCCCCCCCCCCCCACACACACACACACACACACATACACACACATCCTCCCCCGTACAGCTTGTGACTGTGACACCTCAGGCACTGAGAGCAGGGTGTGTTCCCATAGTGACGACCCCTCTGACCCGAGCATCGTAGCAGGGATGTGTCTCTGTAAGGACAATGTAGAAGGGGATCGGTGCGACCGCTGCAAACCAGGATTTTTCAACCTGAGCTCTGAGAATGCTGACGGATGCCAACCTTGCGATTGCAACCCAGAGGGAAGCATGACGGTTGATACTTGTGACCTGCAGAGTGGACAGTGCGAGTGTGTGATGGGTGTGGGTGGGAGGCGGTGTGATATGTGCCCCTCTGGAACAGTCGGCCCCAGTCAGACCACCACGCCGATATGTTTAGATTGTTTCTGTGATGGTTACTCGACGACCTGTGTCTCTGACAGCGGGTGGTACCAGGCGAGGGTGAATAACTTGTTTGGAACTGAGGAGGAAAGGCAGTCGTTCAGGATCATGAATGGGGAACTCGCTCCAAATACAGAGTAAGAGACTAGGGAATGAAAGTGGGTTAGTTCTACATGGCTTCCTGATGACACCATGCTCACATGACCCCTCCCCCCACTCAACCCCACAGAGGCTTCCTGGAAGCAACTACCCGCTTTTCCTCCCTGATCGTCTCCTTCCCGTCGAGTTACTGTGGCGACAAGAGGACCTCCTACGGGCAGCACCTGCTCCTCAACATCAGTCTACCCGACATGGCAGTGGGGCGTAGGGACTGGGAAGCCTCTCTGGAGGTTATGAGTAGACCAAGGGGGTACCGCCGCCTCGGAGTGGTGTTCCCCTTGCCCCGCCTCCAGAGAGACCCTCAACTGGTGGAGGTGAGTAGGGGGCAAGGGAGGACAGGCAGAGGGGAAGGGGTTAGGGGGAGGGGAGAGAGGACGGACGGCAAGGGGTTAGAGGGAGGGGGGAGAGGACGGAGAGCAAGGGGTTGGGAAGGGGAGGGAGGGTGCAAGGGGTTAGGGGGAGGGGGGAGAGGGGGGGGGGGGGAGCAAGGTGGGTAACCCATTGTTCAGTGTCTATAATGACTTGTAAATGGGATGGGTGGTTGATTTAATCAATGTACAGTGCCTCAACATGAAGTCCTCCCTCACTTTCCAGCTGCCATTGATCCCTGGAACTGCCCGTGTTGACCTTGGCTTCCTCATGCGGCAGGCCCAGGAGAGAGAGATCCAGAAAGTGCTCACCAGTGTTAGGAGCGTAAGACTCATGGTCCAATTCCCTCCTGTGAGCAAAAGTTCGATGTGAATTGAACCAGTCGGTAGAGCAGTCTCCATGACTTTTCTCTCCATATGTAGGGGGACAATACGACAAAGACTGTACGCCTCTTCCAAACAGCTCTGGACTTCGCCACAGACTCACCCCAAGATGAATTTGCAGAGCAGCCACTACAAAATGTGAGCTACGTCGAGGAGTGTTTCTGTCCCAGAAACCGCCTGGGGTCGCGCTGCGGAGTCTGTGCACGGGGATACACCACCGACCCGGCCTTTGGAGGGGAGTTTGCCCGCTGTGTACGGTGTTTCTGTAATTTCCACTCCACATCATGTGACCCAGAGACGGGTGTGTGTTTCAACTGCACAGACAACACAGTCGGCATGTCCTGTGAGGAGTGTCGGGTGGGCTACTATCGTCCGTCTTCCCTCACAATTGACGTCTGTGTGGAATGTGACTGTAACCCCACTGGTAGTGTCGGGAGTGTCTGCAACACTGTGAGTGCACGTTCAACAATCTGCAGGTTGTGTGTGTGTGTGTGTGTGTGTGTGTGTGGGTGGGTGTGTGGGTGGGTGGGTGAGTGTGTGATACAGATCTGAATATTGAACTACACATGCAATCTGCATGTTCTGTTGTTCATTGCTGAAATGAAATAGAGTATAAAGTCATCATAGTCTAAAATGCCACCATAATGCTTTGTGCTTTCTCTGTACCGGCTATGCTCAAAGCAATGTGCTTGACCTGTCCTGTAGGACGATGGACAATGTGACTGCATTGAAGGGTTTGCTGGTGTAAGGTGTGACCGGTGTGCAGATGGCTACTGGAACCCTGGAAATGGGTCTTGCATTGGTAAGCTGTACAGGTATAGTATTTGCTCCACTTCACCTGGTCTCATTCCTAAACTCAAGCTCCAACGTGGGAGTCTGGGAATGAGATTGCGTTTCATTCTTGGTAGTTCTGTTATCAGTACAATCTTCTGCTATTACAGTGTGTGACTGCCGTCTGGATGGCACTACGAGTGCTGTCTGCAACAACTCAACTGGAGAGTGTATTTGCCGGGAAGGGGTTGAGGGGGAAACATGCGACCTGTGCCAGCGGAACACAACCGGGGTCTTCCCGTCATGTGAGCTGTGTGATGAGTGCACGGGTCAGTGGACACGGAGGATCGACCAGCTACAAGATGAGGTGGAAACGACGGTCACCTTGGTCTCAGTGTTGAACTTCACAAACACTACAGTTTGTGAGGATGAATGTCCACAACTTGACATTCTTTTCGAGCTCATACAACAAATTCGAGTCGTTCTGAATATGAGTCAGATTGATTTTATCTCTATCGTTGTCCAATCAAACCATTCTCGAATTTGTACCCTCATTAACCAGACCCAGATGTTAATTGACAGGGCCATCCTCATTCAGAACCGGTTGAGCAATCTGGAGAATACTTCGGAAGGCATCAGGGATGAGTTGACCATTGTAATCCAGACACTCATGGATCTCCAGAGTGAATTCCAAAACATTTCACAACCTATGAACTTTACAATGGTTGATCCAACGTTTTACATCAATCTTGCTCGAGATGCCCTTGAACGTTCGGATGAAGCTGATCAGCTGATTAACACTAACGTGACCACGTTGATCTCCGATACCCAATCCTCTGTTGCCAACTTCACCACAAAGCGTGAAGACAGTGCTTTTGAAGACAGGCAGCGGAACAATACAGAGAGATTATCAATACTCCGGCAGAGATTGGATGCATTCGAGAACCTGATTGAAGAAGCCAATCAGAGGCTTTGTGGTGCTGGGTCAAATGGTACCTGTGGGGGGGAGTGTGGGGGTGTGAGCTGTGATGTGTGTGGGGGAGAGGGGTGTGATAGCCTTGTTTCGGATGCCTCCGAAGCTTTGAACGTTTCCAGGAGAGCGCTTGCAGTTGTGGAAGACAAGCTAGGGAGAATTCGGTTTCAAGTTGATGCTCTGGCAGTGATTTTGGGTGAAGCTGAAATGGTCAGAAATGATTCAAGCAGAGCTGAAGAATTTGCCGCAGACACTCGTGACAAAGCAGAAGAGCTGCTGCGTGATCTGAGAGTGCTGATTTCTGAGATTGAGAGGGAGTTGAATGTGACACGGGTTGATCCCAACGAGATTGGGAGGCTGGAGAACATGACCCTGTCCCTCATGCTGGACGTGGGAGAGGTAAAAGAAATAGAATGACATCACTGTGCATCACTGTGCATCACTGTGCATCACTGTGCATCACTGTGCATCACTGTGCATCACTGTGCATCACTGTGCATCACTGTGCATCACTGTGCATCACTGTGCATCATTGTGTATACTGAGAATTATAATTGGGATTGTGTGATGACATCATCGTGCACCATTTTCCAGTAGGTAATAACAAATGTGTCCTTGCACAAACATAGCAGGTTATAGATTGACTCCCTCCCCCCCTCCCCTCCTCTCCCCCCCCCCCCCCCCCCCCCCCCCCCCCCCCCTCCCCTCCCCTCCCTCCCTCCAATCCTCCCTCCCTCCCTCCCTCCCTCCCTCCCCATCCTCTCCCAGTTTTCTGCCCTCCTGGTGGCAATCAATGCTACCATTGATGAATTCTTCACGCGAGCAGGTGTGAATGAGAGTGATCTGAGGCGGAGGGCCGAGGAGGCGCTGAGGAGGGCCCAGGCAGCAAAGTGAGCAGTACTGATCACTGCATGTGGAGAACTCATACATGTATGGCCACTGATCACTGCATGTGGAGAACTCGTACGTGTACATGTATGGCCACTGATCACTGCATGTGGAGAACTCATACATGTTTGGCCACTGATCACTGCATGTGGAGAACTCACACATGTATGGCCACTGATCACTGCATGTGGAGAACTCACACATGTATGGCCACTGATCACTGCATGTGGAGAACTCATACATGTTTGGCCACTGATCACTGCATGTGGAGAACTCATACATGTTTGGCCACTGATCACTGCATGTGGAGAACTCATACATGTTTGGCCACTGATCACTGCATGTGGAGAACTCATACATGTATGGCCACTGATCACTGCATGTGGAGAACTCATACATGTATGGCCACTGATCACTGCATGTGGAGAACTCATACATGTTTGGCCACTGATCACCGCATGTGGAGAACTCATACATGTATGGCCACTGATCACCGCATGTGGAGAACTCATACATGTATGGCCACTCATCACTGCATGTGGAGAACTCATACATGTATGGCCACTGATCACTGCATGTGGAGAACTCATACATGTATGGCCACTCATCACTGCATGTGGAGAACTCATACATGTATGGCCACTGATCACTGCATGTGGAGAACTCATACATGTTTGGCCACTGATCACTGCATGTGGAGAACTCATACATGTATAGCCACTGATCACTGCATGTGGAGAACTCATACATGTACATGTATGGCCACTGATCACTGCATGTGGAGAACTCATACATGTTTGGCCACTGATCACCGCATGTGGAGAACTCATACATGTATAGCCACTGATCACTGCATGTGGAGAACTCATACATGTACGGCCACTGATCACTGCATGTGGAGAACTCATACATGTACGGCCACTCATCACTGCATGTGGAGAACTCATACATGTATGGCCACTGATCACTGCATGTGGAGAACTCATACATGTATGGCCATAGAATGGAAGTTGCATGTGGTTAGTAGTTCTGCTTTAAGTTAGTGAACTTCGGGAATGGCCTACTAAGAATCTGACTATATATACTCTCGTGATCGACATTGTGCACTGACCAAAATTAATGTGTAGTAATTGTGCAGAAATTCACCTTGGTGGTAGAGTTAATTATGAGCACTTTTTCCCGTTGGCTGTCATTTGCTCGAGTGCTTGCTGCGACTGTCGTTGGCAGTATATCTCTCAGGAAAGGCCCACAAGGATTCTGACTACACCTTTGTGGTCGCCGTAGTAGACTGGGTGATGTTGTGAGTGCTTTTGCCTTCCCACTGACCACCATTGCTCATGCACAAAGTGGCTGCACGGACGTCACGAGTGTGGTAATTGGGCAGTGGGTGTGCTATGTACAATGAAACGTATGGAAATTGCAGTGAAAAGCAAGGTTTAGCCTTGCTTTTTGGGGGGTGGGGTTGCATGGTATTGAGCAAGTAAACGTGTGCAGGTTAAGTATAATTATGCCTATATTGTTTCAGCCCTAGTGGTTAGTATACTGTATTGATGGATACGTCTGTGGTGTATGGAACTCAGTTCTACTCGCGTCCCCCCCCCCCCCCCCCCCCCCCACGTACCACAGTGCACTTGCAGACGTAGTGGTGTCCAATGCCACTGCTTTGGAGGAGTTGCTACGGCAACTGCGAACACAGCAGTCCCAGGGTGAGGCCACCGCCAGGCAGACCGAAATGCTGATTACGAGTGCAGAGGAAACCATTGCAGAGGTTTGACAACTGAAGATTACTAGGGATTACTGGACCAAACACTGATTATGAATGCAGAAGAAGCCATTGCAGAGGTTAATTACTAGAGAGGAGAACGTTTCTCCCACTCATCATTGATTGCCTCCGACTAACAAAACCTTTCAACTGCATGTACATTGGAGCCTCTCAATTAAAGGACATACAAAGGACACCCACTCTAATTAGTACTTGAGTGCCTATGATGGACAACTCCCCAAGGCTCCAACGAGTCAGAAGGTTCTATATACTGTGAGGCTATAGCTTAAATGATTGTCCTCCTCCCACCAGACCGACCCCATCCTCAGCACCACAGAGCTAACGCTGAATGACACACGGGCTCTTCTTGCCAACCTTACGGCACGGCTAGAGGTGGTCCGACAACGGATTGCCGAGAACGAGCAGGACCTGGAGAGGGCGAGGAACCTCACCGACGAGGGGCAGCAGCTGGCCAGCCAAGTCAACGAGGTAAGAATCTTGAATCATGGAGGAAGAGCATGTAGACAACCTCGTTTCCAGGCTCTCTTCCCCACGTTTTGTTGCATACTGCACGAGCCAGGTATGCTCATCCCCAGGTTGTTTGTCCAGCGTACAAACACCCTGGTAACAAAGCTCTTATAGCTGACAGTGTGCTGTGCCAGCTGTTCTGATAACCCTGATGATCTCTGCTGACTGCACCTTCAGAACACCCAGGAGCTGGAAGGACAGTTCGGGGTCTTACAGAACGAGGCTGCCACAAAGTATCGCCAGTCGGGGGAGGACCTTGACCTGGCCCTCGATCTGAGGAACAGGACAAACATCCTACAACGCACAACCGCACAGCAGCTCCTGCAAGTTGAAAGTGAGTAACCTTCATTGCAGAGAAAAAAGTGTCATTTTGGAACAGCAGAGATGGAGCGGTCCATGACGGACTCGAATGAGCAAGTGAACACAGAACAAGTTGGGGTGTCCATCCAGGCACTCATCATAGCCATCACGGCCTGCATGTCATTTCTGTAAGGTCAAGGGGAGGAGAGTGGGACAGGGGGATGGAGGGATCGAGGTGCATGGACAAGGGGATGGAGGGATTGAGGTGCGTGGACAGGGGGAGGTGGGTATTCTTGGGCAATAACTTGGCCAGTTCTAACCAAACTGTAACCCCTTGGCCTACTGTCCCACTCTCTGTCACACGCACAGGCTTGCAGCGCATTGAAAGGGACTTGGTTATAGAACAAGAAGAGATCCGTGCCGACATACAGAGAATAGCCAACCAACTTGAGAGGCTGAACACTGAACTTCAGTCCAGAGTGGCCAGAAACACCGGCTGCTTGGATGTAAGCACACAGCAGAAGAGGCGGCGGCGGAGAAGCAGCCACCGCCATCAACTGCACTAGACTATAAATACAATGCATAGTTTCTTGACGCTCGTTTGGGATGTACAATTGCAATCAACTTGATACCTGATGGTAAAGTAACGTTTAATTCTGTGAATATGACTGTGTTGAATTTGTACACAGCAGTGCCACATACTTTAACATGTACAATACTTAACAACACTGTGAAGACAGCTTGGCAGTGTCGCCACGGACGAATGCTAGTGGTGCAGTCTGATTCTCTTCCCCGGACGGTGGGTGGCAATCTTCCGCATCTTACTCGCCTTCTTGAGCAGGTTCTTTCGCTGTTTTCTCCTGACACTTTTCTCAGGGTTGGCTACAGCCTGCAATGATAGAACAGGCAGGTGGTGATGGGTTTATAGTGCCTCACACCTGAGGGTGTGGTCTGTGGTCAGGGTACGTTTTAGGCTCTTTCTAGAAACATTTCCAGAAACAACACCACTACCGTAGTTGCTCATTGTTAGCCTATAATCTCCACAGGAAGGAATTGGACAGGCATAGCCTTGTTCCCGGGAGGGGGTGGCAAGTGTCCCGGGAACGATGCTAGGATGGGCATATGGATGGACCTCAGGCATTCCATTTTATAGCTGAATTGAGAGGTTTGCAAAAAGAACCCCCCCCCGAACTATCTACCTGGACTTCCAGACATTCTAGGAATGATTTTGCACATGTTAACAACACTAGAAACAATCCCTAGGATAGGCATTCTTGTGCTGAACGATGCCTGTCTCCATGCAGTATTGCAGCTGTCTCCATGCAGTATTGCAGCTGTCTCCATACAGTATTGCAGCTGTCTCCATGCAGTATTGCAGCTGTTTCCATGCAGTATTGCAGCTGTCTCCATGCAGTATTGCCCACAACCCTTCAACTGTAGTCTATGGAGGTGGCATGGGGCCAAGAGGACAGCTGCTAATAACCATACAGTCCATATAGTATAGACGTTTCCTTTCCTACCTCCAGAGCAGCTTGCTTTCTCCTTTTCTCCCTCGTAGCTAGCACCGACTGGTGAACTTGAGCGTAGGCCTTGGAGAACATCTCCCTCCCACTCATGCTCTTCACGAGGTCCATAACCTCCCGGGCCAGAGAGTACAGCCCCTCTCCTGCAGTCTGGTTGGTATCAGCTAGTTCCCGGTACACAGGCCGCAGGAGGGCAGGCAGGTAGGTACACAGCTGTTCCTGCGTCAGGTCAAGTGATACCGCTGCCACCCACTGCAGCACAGACGTCCGCTGTAGGCAAATGGTTGAGCACTGGAAGTTGGGACACCATCCGGGAATCTGGGGTGTATGGGCCTATCCTTGCTGGCCCTTGTGGGCCGTCAAATTCTGCAGGGCTGTGGGCCCCTACACTCCAGATACTGAGATGCAATTACCTACCTTTAGTGACTCCTTGGGATGATGGCCAGCTTCGTACTTTGCAATCCGTGAAAGTCTGGCTATCAACCAGTGCAAGTTTCTCACGTGCTGTCTTGCTGCACCTTTATCCACCTCTCCCTCCTGGGCATTGAAGCCCAACAATCCAGCTCCGACTGAAATAGTCCCAGTTTGATCAGATTCGTGATCACGATCGATTACAACATCAGCCTGGACAGATTGGTGACCATGCTCGACAAGATCGATGTGACCAGAGTCATCTTTAACATCACATCTGATGTCACCGTTCTCAGATGCTGGAAGCAGTCCCGAGAGCTCTAGTCTGTGCAACACTTTAGCCAGAAACACGAGATTCTTCACACCCTATGAACGTGCAACAGAAGATGATCACAAGGCCCAGGGTGACGCCACAACTAGCACCCTACCTGGTTTGCCAGCTCTGTGTTCAGAAGTGGTGAGCTCAACTGCATACAGAACGAACTACACAGAGTCTGCACCTGGAGAATATACGAGAATGAAAATGGAAGACTTACCAGGCCAATCTACAGTGGCTCCCTTTACCTTCAAAACACTGTCTTGTAAAATGTAGTCCACATTCTGCAGCTGCCTTCTCTTCCCTCTCCCTCTGCTCTTCTTATCAGCGGCACCACCGGCAGTCGAGGAGGACACCAGCTCCTCTGGCTGGTAAGAACCGGCAGTCGAAGAGGACACCAGCTCCTCTGGTTGGTAAGAGGCCAACAGCATGCCAAACAAGCGGCAGGCAGAGAGCCTCACCCAGGTGTGGGGGTGGAGTAACAGCGATTGTACCACCTCTGTGAGTGTGAGAGTGTGTGTGTGTGTGTGTGTGTGTGTGTGTGTGCATGCACGCATAAGGCAGTAACATGGTGATAGATAAGTGCACTACGAAGGTATCGACATCACAACTAACCCCACAGTGTGTTCATGTGATCATGATAGATCGGTATCCTCAAAACACTGCACTCGGTACAGATCTTCTCCAGTGTTGACATTGTACTGAAGAGGAGATGGTCCAGGGCAGCAGAAGTGGTGCCTGGGCTCGACTGTTCTTCCTCCTCCTCCTCCTCCTCCTCCTCCTCCTCCTCTTTTTCACATCTTGGGAGAGTAGACTGAGCACTCCATTTCCCTGTCGACATCTTGTGCAGCAGTTCCATGGTCTACATCGTCAGCACTATGGATGTCATTACCTCGACCCTCGCTCTCAAAGGAATCGTACAAACTCAGACAACTCGAGAGCAGGGGTAGGACGGTTGGCAGTCTTCTTTCAAAGGCTTGGCCTTCCACCTCCACCATCAGGCCCAGGGTCTGCACACCTAGCCGCTTGTGAATCAGCTGCAAAAGTGAATACGCGAGGTAATTAAAGATCTGAAAATGCACGGGATGTTTGTTGCTACAAAGTGAAGATTGTACATGTATTGCATACTGCTCACTTAGTCTCGTTCTCAGGGAGGGTACGGGAATGGAACTAATATGTACTGTGGGTTACCTGAAACCTTCAGGGAAGTTGACTCACTTTATCATGGCTGATCCACACCTCAATCATGTTCACAACATCGTTCCGCCTGGCTGTGTCCAGCTGCAGGAATATGGCAGAACTGTACACACACAGTACCAACACACACTTCTGTGGAAATCTTAGTAATCTCCAGTAATCTCCAGTAATTAATGAGGCCACAAACATGGCTATCATCGATGTGCATTGGCTACATCTGCAGTGTGCTTTGGCTTAATGAGAGCAGGTTAGTTGTGGTGCGGTGTCAATGCAGCTGGCTCAATCAGGCCTACCCTATGGGACCCATAGGGTAGGCCTGATTGAGCCAGCTGCATTGCCGGTATAAAACTAACTTAATCAACAATACCGTTTGAAGAGAAGAAGCTTACCCTTCTGACAAGGGTCTTCACTGCCTCCGCTATCATCTGTCTACAGGTGGGAGACTCGTCATTCACCAGTTGAGAGGTCAGGGGGACAAAGAAATAGATTGCATGCCGATGGATCAGCCGCTGTGTGTGTGTGTGTGTGTGTGTGTGTGTGTGTGTGTGTGAATGAGTGTACGTGTGTGTATGTGTGTGTGCATGTGCACGTGTGTGAGTGTGTGTGTGTGTGTTTGGTACATGTACATCAATGTATTGTAACACAGTCTAGTTAATCCTGGTCATACAAACCTCTGGAAACTTGCTGAATATCACAGCCAACAGCTCAATGACAGACTCACGGCCACTCTGCTCATCATAACTAGAACAGTAAGCAAATTTCAGTTCAGAATTCAGACTAGCCTCATTCCCAGGCTACTCCGCATGGCCTGGGAACGAGGCTAAACTCAGACCACAGAACATACAAATTAATGGTCTAAACCTTACCTTAGATTTGCAACATAAAAATCCAAGTATTTGAGTAGTTTCTTTCCTAGTGGGTAGTCCATAATGAACTGCACTACAGCCTGGATGTATGACAGTCACATGACAGTCATATGACAATCCTATTGATAATCATGTGACCACCTACCTGTCTACTTTGCTGTCTCACGTGTTCCGATTCTGCCGTGACTGACAGCTCAGCCACTTTGTGCATTACTTCATACATTTCCTCGGCAACCAATCTACGTCCCAAGATTGTCTATAAAATGAAAATTCAACTGTGAATAATAATCATTTTACATGACACATGACACACACTATTGCCTCAGTCACGTGGCCTCAATGATTGATTATAATCCTGGTAGCGGAAAAAACTGTTCCACTGATGTCTTTGAGCACTCATGGAAGGGCGTACTGATTACACTCTTGAGATTGCTGTATTGCAGTGTATAACAATTGTGCTGAAACTCACTTGAATGTATTGCCCTCCCAATGGCCACCTGCGAACCGTACGCTAGTAAACTAGCTACCTACAAGCAGCCTAGAATGAGGCAAGCTGTGAGTACGAGCTGGTGGATGAAGTATCCACGAGGTGAGCGTAAGATCTGGGCCATCATTTTGAAACGTCAGTATGCCCTATCCATGCAGTTGCCGTGAGATCCAATAGCCAAAAGTGGTAGCCTGAAGTACCTTGAGAAGAGGAAAGGCGGTGCTTTGTCGCTGGTAGTCATGGATGTCCTCCTCCACGAAACTCAGGAGCAGTTTCAACTCGTCCTCTGAGATGCTGTGACCCTTGAAGTCTCTTAGCACAACCGTCATTGCCTTGGGAGGGAGAGAAAGAGGTGGAGAGAGAGAAGGAGGGGGAGGGAGAGGGAGAGAAGGAGCGAGAGGGAGAGAAGGAGGGAGGGAGAGGAGGGAGAGGGAGAGAAGGCGGAAGAGGGGGAGAGGGAGAGGGAGAGAAGGCGGGGGAGGGAGAGAAGGAGAGGAGAGAAGGTGGGGGAGGGAGAGAAGGACAGGGAGAGAAGGAGGGAGAGGGTGAGAAGGAGGGAGAGGGAGAGGGAGAGGAGGAAGAGGGATGGGAATGCATAACAAAATTGTCTAACAGAATGGAAAGTTAGCTACCAATTTTACTGCACATAATACCTTGAAAGCAGCTAGGACAAGTTCCCTGTTGCTCCCCACGGCCGCTCCAGTTCTGGAGTACCGCCTCAACAGGTCAAACAAGCTTGATGAGATGGTGTGGATGTGGGTGTCCAGAGAGGGGAGGGGCAGCCTGACCACCCATGTCAGACAGTGCAGAGCCTGCAGAGTTATGCAAAACAGTAGGTGCAGAAAATGTGCTACGCCTGATCACCATCCAGTGACATTTCAGTGAAATTGTCTGCTTAACAATTCATTGACAAGAACTGATTGCAGAATAAGGTGCTGTAAAATTTTTGTTGTGTCACAAACGTTATCATAAGAATTAGCTTCATTCCCAGGCCATCTATACAGTGCCAGAATGTCCACGCTTATCATTCTGACTTCAAGTAATCAGTGACAGAGACGATTCAAACTTTGAACTCCATTATGACTAACCCACTGCTTGTCACACAGAGCAGACTAAAACACTCCATCATGACTTCGTGACCTGACAGTTAAGCTATACTGGTCCTTCCTCTCAATCCCAGTTGCCCCCATTGGTACAAAGGTATAACTATGTTGTTGAAGTAAAGTTCCACGTACCCTGGAGAGCACTTTGAGGTGGCGGGAGGTCAGGGAGTCTGACAGGAGGGGGACAAAAGGGTCCAACATTTGCAGCTGGCCTTCCTCTGAAGTATCAAACTTGTTGTGCTTCAGGGCAGCGTGGAGCAGCTGGATAATCAAACCAGACACCATACACCGACAGTCCCAAACTCACCTCCCCTTACACACGCACGCATGCACACACACACACACACATACACACCTGTAGCCCGAACTCGGTGGTAATGAAGGCGGCAATGTTGCCCTGTGTGACAGGTTTGGGACCAGTTCTTGTGGGGGTGGGAGGGAGGAGGTAGGAGTCGGGACGGGAGAGGGGGGAGGGCTGGGGTTGGGACTTGGATCTGTGAAGAATAGAAGCCATACATATATATGCCATCACTGGGTTAAAGGTCAGCAATCTGCAAGGAAATGCACAGTGTTTTATTACCCCACCCTAGCCTTGTTCTCCTTGCCGTCTTGGGCCTGGGAACGAGGCTACCCCCGCCCCCAATTAAATTAACAAGTTACCAGAATTACTGTATGACATCACCTAACATCACATGACCTCACATGACATCAGTATGAGATGTACTATGTACTATCTTACAATGGTTTCTTGGCCAGCTGTGGTACACTGTCGCTAATCAAGTCATGGATCAACACGAGAAGTGCTTGAGGCGTGAACCCTCCGTTGCCTTGGATCCCCAGTGCTACTCTGCGAAATATCTCCTCAACAACCCTCGACACACGCAAGGTTGACCGTGTCTCAAGAACCTAGAAAACAGGGAAGATACGTCCAGTCATCTCAGAAGATGTGCTTCAACAATAGACTCTCCAGATGTATGCACGCATCCCCCTCCTCCCCCTCCCCCCCCCCCCCCCCCCCCCCCCCCCCCACACACACACACACACACACAATACACATGCACACCTGCTTCAGAGCGTCCAACAGTTTGGGCAGCCGCCCGGGAGAGAGGAACCTGGCAACTATCTCATAGCTGCTGAGACTCTGAGGGGCCTTGCTCTCTGGTATCCTAGCAATGCCCGCATCACTCGCCCGCTCCTCCGCTGGAGCACCAAAGAGATCCTCGATCAAGATCTGTGTGTGGGAATTAAAGCTAAATGAATTTGTGGTACACATGTGAAAATCGAAAATCTAAATTGGATTTGCTGTAATGACCTGACTGATGTGATCCATGCAGGGGTCGAGGTCGCCGGTCTTGAGGGCGGAGGAGATGCCATTCAGCACTGAGTGAAGACTGTAGGAGAGCACATGGAGCTGCAGGGAGGGTACACGTGTGTTGGGGTGGGGAGGAGAGGAAGATGGGGAAGAGAAGAGGATGGGGAGAAGAGGAGGGGGAGAGGAGAGTGGGGAGAGGAGAGTGGGGAGAGGAGTATGGGGAGAGGAGGGGGGAGAGGAGGATGGGGAGAGGAGGAGGGGGAGAGGAGGATGGGGAGAGGAGAGTGGGGAGAGGAGTATGGGGAGAGGAGGGGGGGAGAGGAGGATGGGGAGAGGAGGAGGGGGAGAGGAGGATGGGGAGAGGAGGATGGAGAGAGGAGGATGGGGAAGAGAAGGGGATGGGGAGAAGAGAGGACGATGGGAAGAGAGGAGGATGGGGAGGAGGAGGGGGAGAGGAGGAAGGATGGGGGAGAGGAGGATGGGGAAGAGAAGGGGATGGGGAGAAGAGAGGATGATGGGAAGAGAGGAGGATGGGGAGGAGTGAGGAGGTGAGGAAGGAAGGCGGGAAGGGAAGGGAGACAGGGGGAGAGAAGTGCTTTGGTAAGGTCTCATGGTTTGGTAATTGGTTGGTATAGTCCTATCCCCTCCTCCCTACCTGATACCCTCTCGTAAGGAGGTCCTTCATCTCCCTGATGATATAAGGGAGGTAGCTGGGACCTAGAGCAGCAGCCATCTTGACCAAGGTGTCCCTGGCTATGTCACGAACGCTGCGAGACCTGTTCTTCAACGTCTGGCAAACCTTCAATAGCAAACTGTTGAGAGAATGTGAAAGGCAAACTTTGACGTGGATGGGGTTGCAAATGAAAACACAAGGAACACAAGAAACCCCAGAAACACAGACAGTATAAAGGGCTGAGAAACACAAGGAACACAAGAAATACGGCACATATAGCAGCCATTTTAATGCATGCATACGACATAGTAAGTCCATGGGAACCAGCCAACCATGGTGATAGTGGTCGAGTACCTGGACAGATGAGCATGCAGTGTGCTTTCAGGTAGGGCCAGTAGCAGTTTGGTTATTGCCATGGCAACAGGCACTCGTAGGATCTCTGACTGCTCATCCTGGTCCACTCGGCTGAGCTTGTGCCCGGGAACATCAATCTGTAAAGAGTGAGAGTAATACCGTAGTCGTTATTAGGTGCATGCCGCCATAAGAAGGAAATATGTGGCTTTATCCCTCCACAGGCTTGAAAATGGCAAGTTTATGGAAGAAGACTTCAGTCTACACCTCCAGTTTCTACAAAATGCAAAAATACTGTAAACGAAAACACTGGCAGTGTACAAGGTCTGGGAACGAGGTGAGGCATATATGCTGCTACAGTACATACTAAGCTGGGTAACTTCGGCTAGGAATGAGATACGAAGCTGGGATTTGCACCATTGTGATCAGCATCAAAAGAACATTCAACTGATGTCCTAAAAAGGACCTTCAGTAAAGGTCACATTTTTGGCCAAAAATCGCACTTGACCAAAGGCTATAATCCATGGTTTTTAATAATTTTGGGTCAAAATTCAACCTACAGCAAAATGGACATGACTTGAAAGCTCCATTCATGCTGATCACAATGGTGCAAATCCCAGCTTCATATCTCATTCCTTGCCCAAGATACCTATAGCATAAGTTATCACTTAGCTCAAACAAGAAGTAAAGGTCAAAGTGCACATCCTCTCACCCTCTTTGTGAGTACTGCTTGCAAGCTCGGCAGTATGGAGTGAACAATGGTTTTGTGAATCTTCTGGGCCAAGTTTCGCTTCACTGTGCTGTCCGTCGTCTCCAACTCTATTTTCTGTTCAACATCCACCTCTCCCCCTTCCTCCCCCTCCATTAAAAGCATTTCACCCTCTCCTTCGCCATCTTTTCCCTCCTTGCTCGTCTTTGTCCCTTCGTCCATTCCTTTGGAGGAGTGTTCTATGGGGGCTGACACACCTTCTGATTTCACCCTCCAGTTTATTGGATTTGGAGGTAATTGAGATGGTCCGTTTCCTTCTTCCAGTGGCTGGGCATCAGAGAGGTCAAAGTGGAACGCATCCAAAATGGCTACCACGGCTCTGGGGAAGAGACCAAAGACGACATTTGTATCATTTGTGCTTGAGAATAGATTGCAACGATTGGGAGGGACACTTTTCAAGTACAGTGTGATAACAATTCTTCTTGAATATGAAGCACATCACAGTGACAGGTCTCATACAAAAACCAAATACTAGAGGAGTGCAGGGCATTGTCACTTTAAACATATGGAGAAAACGTACATTTCCAATTCATGTGGGTTTTTTTAAACTACTACGTAACTGACACAAGTGGCATTGCAGCCACCTGCGCAGATTGTGTGGAGCCTGGATAGCTCAGGCGGGTACCCGGTAGTCTGAGGTACGCGTAGGTCTTAGGTACGCGGTCAACTTGCGCATGCGTACTTGCGGTGCTTAGGTCTAGGTCGTGGGTCAAGGCACGTGTTAGTATGGCCAAAACTGGGCCACTCAAACAATATCTGGTGTCCTCATGCGGACGAGAAACCAATTCTTGAGGCCTTTGAAAAGGAGCAGAAGGAGAGAATGCAGGCGGCATGGCGAAGAGCAAATGAAGTGAAAGAAAAAAGAACTGTAACATCCATCGTGGATCATGTCTTCTCATTGTGTTTCTCCTCAATATTCATGCAGTTACTTTACTCTATATTGCGCATACTTACTCTGCTGGATCATGTTTTCTATCGTTATTCTCCTGATTATTTATTGTTCTCACTTTAGTAAATTCTAATATTGTGCATACTTACTATAGTACGCAAATGCTCTGGATTGGGGGAAGATATTTTTCTTCTTTCTCTTTTTCCTCCTTTCTTTTCTTCCTTTTCCCCTTTCCTCCCTATTTTTTCCCCATGATGTGCGACCTACATCATGCGTGAGCTTCACGCCATCCTCAGCAACCACAGTCTCGCAGTCGACCACCAGCGCAAGGTTGTCAAACGTACCCTTGGTGGTGGGTGACGTAGTGGGCCATGGTGGGCAGACCTTCACCATATGCGGCGATTTCGGTCTCATCTGTGGAGTGTACGTAGTACCCGATACAGCACTCTCCTGGGCGAAGAAGGCCATGTCTGAGGTGATTGACTCTTCTCTTTTCTGTCAAGCTCGATGCCATGCATTTGATGTTACGGATTGGACGGGAAAAAATGCTGAGCACCCCCGTCACAAGAAGTTCCTGATAGACCTGAGCCAGCAACCATTGTGCAGCACCTGCCCTATGTGAAGGTTGGCACAGTCAGCTACCACTCAACCAGCCATCGTTTGGACCACACCAGTCACTGCGTGGTACGAGCAAGGTGGAAGCCATCCATTCAGTTCTCGACCGAACCTTCTACGCCCAACGTGGTATCGGGACAGAAGTGTTTGATGCACGGTTGGGGTGGTAGATTCTCGGGTACAATCGCCGCCGCTTCCGTGCTCTTGGGAAGAAGATTCCACCAGACAGCATGCCACCACGTAACCGTGTCCTTGTTGTGACCGCTACACATACATCTTTTGGAATAAGGGATCGAGTGCCACAATAACATTCTTTCGTCCTCTCCAGAATCGAATGCCTCCTCTCAAGAGTTTCCCCTCAAGAGTTTGTCTCCCCTCGATCTCGTCTATCACGCGTGTACATGTGTACTTACTCTGTTGGATCATGTTTTCAATACCGCTTTTTTCCTGATTATTCATTGTTCTCACTTTACCAAGTTGTTTTAGTTAACAACTAAATACCCTTTTAGTATGGCCTTTTGACTTCTAGTTAATCAAAACTAAAACTGAAGGAGCACGACTAATTTTACAGAATGCAAAAACTAACTATAACTAGTTTGATAGTCATACTAAAACAACACAACTAATATTGTGCATACTTAATATGCTCAGAATGCTACACAAATGCTCTGGGTTGGGGGAATATAGATCAAGAGAAGACAGACGTCGGATTACTTAGTAAAGAAGACTCTATGTCGGGATCCCACCACTTCCGTGGCATTGGACAGTATGCCGACAAGTTGATGGACCTTGCAGAGGGACTATTCATGGGAAGAGGCCAAAAACCAACCAACAAGGAGGTCGTAGCAGCAATCGCCTCCATAAAGAAGTGCCAACAGGGATCTTTCTTCAAGCCTTCTATTGTTTGCCTGAGTGGGCGTTGCAGATAACAAACTATTTATCTCCTTGAATTAGTCAAGCCGTGCTCGTGTGGCTGGCACACCAAGGCGGCCGCCAGGAAGCAGGCGAGGCAGGCACAGTCAAGGCCCACTAGCAGCTCATCTCCCTCTCTCTCTGCTGGCCCCTCTACCAGGACTATCACCTCCAGCATCACAGCACCCACCAGCAGCTCTCCATCTCTCTCTGCTGGCCCCTCTACCAGGACTATCAGCTGCACAACCGCTCTGGCAGACCAGCCTAAGGTTGGATCTGGACCGGTGCCTCCCAACTTCAACAAGAGTGACTTTCAATCACCAACCATTGGTGAGTTGAGGGCAATTGGCATCGGGACCAAGATCATTCCGGGCAAGCTAGATCTGCTGGTGTACTGCCCACTGAGGGGCAGGTGTCCTCACTGCAAGTCGACACTCATCACAGCCAACTCAGTTGGCAAGCGCAAGTTGTGCTATGCCATCCCTTGGCCAAAGACCATCGTTGGTGTGGACATGAGGTGTAGCAAGTGCAAGAAGCACTTCATGACCCACGACACCAGCTACATGTACGTCAACACCCTCCCTACAGCGGGGTCAAGCGGGAGTTTGTCACAGCCAAGGGCAATGGGAGCCACATTTCCCTGCTACGCCTACTTCGGACGGGTTTGACTGTGGCTCAAGTGGAACGCTACCTTGAGGATGAGGTCCAGAAACACTACCTCAAGATGAAGGATAAGTACATTGAGCTTTGGGACAAGGTATGGTATTTGCTATTACTTTTTACCGCCATATATCTATCGTTATGAATGTGTTATTAGTTGCTTTCATTGGTTTTGAAATCTAGGTGGATGCTATGCATGGTGTTGGCAGGGTGAATGTGGCTCCCCGCAATGCTTTCCCTCCATTCCCCTCCCACTACGTTCCTTGTAGACCCGATGTTTGTCAGGGACTACTGGGAGAACAAGTCCCACATCATGCGAGAGCTGCGTTCCATCGTCAGCAGTCACTGCCTTGCAGTCGACCACCAGTGTAAGGTCGTCAAGCGCACCCTTGGTGGTGAGGTAGTGGGCCATGGAGGGCAGACGTTCACCATATGTGGCGACTTTGGCCTGATCCTGGGAGTATACATAGTGCCAGACACCGCACCCAAGAAGGCCATGTCAGAAGTAATCGACTGACACAAGTCAATAGGAGTTCAGGTGCCCCAGTCATTGTATATGGACTGTGCATGCTGCAGTGGCAAGCCAGGCTCTGCTCAGAGTGACCCAGGCACAAGTGTGGCAGCCCTGTGGCGGTCAACCTTCCAAGTGAAGCTCGACGCCATGCATTTGATGCTGCGTATTGGGCAGGAGATGAACGCTGAGCACCCCTGGCGCAAGAAGTTTCTCATCGACCTGAGCCAGGCGATCTTTGTGCAGCATGAGGGTGACTGGCAGCAGTTGATGAGGGCCAGGGAAGCTGCTAGACTTGAAGGACCACCTACATGTGCCGAGAGAGTGAAGTACATCCGCCGAGTGGTTGTGAGCCAGAGAGTGTTGCCAAACGGATGGTGCTGGTGTTGAATGCCCATCGAGAGCTAGACCGGGGGTTGTTGCCGCCCCTCAACTGCTGCCCTTACCACACCCTCCACCAGCCACCCATCAACTTCTGCATTCACTGCACCCTCCACCAGCCACTCATCAATTGCTGCCCTCATCACACTCTCCACCAGCCGCCCCTCAACTGCTGCCCTCACCACGAGCACATCCTCCATCACCACCTCTACCTCTACCTCACAGGCTGCTTTCAAAGGTGGGAGAAAACGAAAACATATCGAAGACATATGCACGCCCGAAGTCATCAAAAGGGCAACAAGGAGCAACACCACCATACATGAGTGGACCAAGACCATGAATCGGGACAATCCACTTAGTTCTCAAAATGAATGTACGTATACTATTACTATCAACATCATAATCACGTTGCCTCATAATCAGAACACAGTGAGTAGAATTCTGTTACGTGTTCTCTGTAATGGTTAAATAGGACAAAACACACAATTACCAATGAGTCAGATTCTTATTGTGTACATCTCTTGAAAATAAGATTTCGTCTCCAGAGTCGACGAATGCCTCCAATGTACCAGAGAACGTGGGCATGACTGTAGAAATCGAAGGTCGATCATCAACTGTCAGCACTCCTAACAGGGACGATGAGATGCTCGTTGATGGTGAGCTCCTCTCATTTTCTTAAACAACCCCACGTGTTCCTCCTAACTTCAACAGGAGCATGCTAGCCATCTGGGAGGAGTTGTGGCAGTCAATGCCCCAGAGTGGCAAAATCAGCACCAAAGTGAACAGCCTCCTACAGCGCTACAAGGAGCGCTGTAGAACTGAGAGGAAGAGACCACGTCACTCCTCAGAGAGCCCTGCAGCTCTGCTGCCAGTTTCCTTTGCTCAGGCCAAGGATTGGCTGCTCAAGCAGCAGAATCTGAACCCCTCCAGACTGGTACAGTGAATGAGGATGCACGGGAGATTGTTGCTGACCTCAACCGGTCTCTGGCTGAGCAGCCAGCTTCAACAACTGCACTACTAGAGCAGCCAGCTCACCCGGCTCTTCCACCAGTAATGTCACTTGGCCTGACGCTAGTGACTGATAAGTGTGAGGGCAGAGGAACACGCAGAGAAGCGAGCTCGGAAGCAGAGAGAGGTGCCTCCTGTCAAGAGAAAGACAGCAGCACCCAAGAAGAAACCCATCCCACCAGAGCTGGAGGAGCGAAGGAGGAGAGCATCAGCGTGCATGATAGAGCTGGGTGTCTCTCCACACGAGGTAAGTTCTTAAAAGCGACTGTCATGTATTTGTAATATTTGTATAGTAACGTTAGATTTCTATGTAAATAGAAGACTTTCCTCTGCAGTGTCTCTTGATTCAATTTTTTAGGAGATGGATGGGAAGCGTCGCTGCCCTGCTTGTCACCAGCTTAGGACGGCCAATGACAAGACCCCTGACGGCCAGATCCATCGGGTTTTGGGGCGGTCGAACAAGACCTGGTGTCCTTACGCAGATAGTAAACAATTCTAGAGGCCTTCAAAAGGGAACAGAGAGAAAGAACTCAGGCAGCCTGGCGAAGGGCAAACGAGATTAAAGAAAAAAGCAACTTATTAATGCGTTTCTTTTGTTGTTTTAGCTATTATACTTTGCTGATATTCCATTAATGTTTGGGTTTGGTATCTGATGAAATTTACTTTCTCCCTTCCCCCATTTTCCCTATTTTTTTCTCCTCTCTTTTCCCTTTCCCCCTTTTTCCCCCCTCCATCAGTCTGTCATCCCCCAACCCTAGCTCAGGCGGGTACCCGGTAGTCTGAGGTACGCGTAGGTCTTAGGTACGCGGTCAACTTGCGCATGCGTACTTGCGGTGCTTAGGTCTAGGTCGTGGGTCAAGGCACGTGTTAGTATGGCCAAAACTGGGCCACTCAAACAATATATGGTGTCCTCATGCGGACGAGAAACCAATTCTTGAGGCCTTTGAAAAGGAGCAGAAGGAGAGAATGCAGGCGGCATGGCGAAGAGCAAATGAAGTGAAAGAAAAAAGAACTGTAACATCCATCGTGGATCATGCCTTCTCATTGTGTTTCTCCTCAATATTCATGCAGTTACTTTACTCTATATTGCGCATACTTACTCTGCTGGATCATGTTTTCTATCGTTATTCTCCTGATTATTTATTGTTCTCACTTTAGTAAATTCTAATATTGTGCATACTTACTATAGTACGCAAATGCTCTGGATTGGGGGAAGATATTTTTCTTCTTTCTCTTTTTCCTCCTTTCTTTTCTTCCTTTTCCCCTTTCCTCCCTATTTTTTCCCCATGATGTGCGACCTACATCATGCGTGAGCTTCACGCCATCCTCAGCAACCACAGTCTCGCAGTCGACCACCAGCGCAAGGTTGTCAAACGTACCCTTGGTGGTGGGTGACGTAGTGGGCCATGGTGGGCAGACCTTCACCATATGCGGCGATTTCGGTCTCATCTGTGGAGTGTACGTAGTACCCGATACAGCACTCTCCTGGGCGAAGAAGGCCATGTCTGAGGTGATTGACTCTTCTCTTTTCTGTCAAGCTCGATGCCATGCATTTGATGTTACGGATTGGACGGGAAAAAATGCTGAGCACCCCCGTCACAAGAAGTTCCTGATAGACCTGAGCCAGCAACCATTGTGCAGCACCTGCCCTATGTGAAGGTTGGCACAGTCAGCTACCACTCAACCAGCCATCGTTTGGACCACACCAGTCACTGCGTGGTACGAGCAAGGTGGAAGCCATCCATTCAGTTCTCGACCGAACCTTCTACGCCCAACGTGGTATCGGGACAGAAGTGTTTGATGCACGGTTGGGGTGGTGGATTCTCGGGTACAATCGCCGCCGCTTCCGTGCTCTTGGGAAGAAGATTCCACCAGACAGCATGCCACCACGTAACCGTGTCCTTGTTGTGACCGCTACACATACATCTTTTGGAATAAGGGATCGAGTGCCACAATAACATTCTTTCGTCCTCTCCAGAATCGAATGCCTCCTCTCAAGAGTTTCCCCTCAAGAGTTTGTCTCCCCTCGATCTCGTCTATCACGCGTGTACATGTGTACTTACTCTGTTGGATCATGTTTTCAATACCGCTTTTTTCCTGATTATTCATTGTTCTCACTTTACCAAGTTGTTTTAGTTAACAACTAAATACCCTTTTAGTATGGCCTTTTGACTTCTAGTTAATCAAAACTAAAACTGAAGGAGCACGACTAATTTTACAGAATGCAAAAACTAACTATAACTAGTTTGATAGTCATACTAAAACAACACAACTAATATTGTGCATACTTAATATGCTCAGAATGCTACACAAATGCTCTGGGTTGGGGGAATATAGATCAAGAGAAGACAGACGTCGGATTACTTAGTAAAGAAGACTCTATGTCGGGATCCCACCACTTCCGTGGCATTGGACAGTATGCCGACAAGTTGATGGACCTTGCAGAGGGACTATTCATGGGAAGAGGCCAAAAACCAACCAACAAGGAGGTCGTAGCAGCAATCGCCTCCATAAAGAAGTGCCAACAGGGATCTTTCTTCAAGCCGTCTATTGTTTGCCTGAGTGGGCGTTGCAGATAACAAACTATTTATCTCCTTGAATTAGTCAAGCCGTGCTCGTGTGGCTGGCACACCAAGGCGGCCGCCAGGAAGCAGGCGAGGCAGGCACAGTCAAGGCCCACTAGCAGCTCATCTCCCTCTCTCTCTGCTGGCCCCTCTACCAGGACTATCACCTCCAGCATCACAGCACCCACCAGCAGCTCTCCATCTCTCTCTGCTGGCCCCTCTACCAGGACTATCAGCTGCACAACCGCTCTGGCAGACCAGCCTAAGGTTGGATCTGGACCGGTGCCTCCCAACTTCAACAAGAGTGACTTTCAATCACCAACCATTGGTGAGTTGAGGGCAATTGGCATCGGGACCAAGACCATTCCGGGCAAGCTAGATCTGCTGGTGTACTGCCCACTGAGGGGCAGGTGTCCTCACTGCAAGTCGACACTCATCACAGCCAACTCAGTTGGCAAGCGCAAGTTGTGCTATGCCATCCCTTGGCCAAAGACCATCGTTGGTGTGGACATGAGGTGTAGCAAGTGCAAGAAGCACTTCATGACCCACGACACCAGCTACGTCAACACCCTCCCTACAGCGGGGTCAAGCGGGAGTTTGTCACAGCCAAGGGCAATGGGAGCCACATTTCCCTGCTACGCCTACTTCGGACGGGTTTGACTGTGGCCCAAGTGGAACGCTACCTTGAGGATGAGGTCACCTCAAGATGAAGGATAAGTACATTGAGCTTTGGGACAAGGTATGGTATTTGCTATTACTTTTACCGCCATATATCTATCGTTATGAATGCGTTATTAGTTGCTTTCATTGGTTTTGAAATCTAGGTGGATGCTATGCATGGTGTTGGCAGGGTGAATGTGGCTCCCCGCAATGCTTTCCCTCCATTCCCCTCCCATTACGTTCCTTGTAGACCCCATCTAACACCGATGTTTGTCAGGGACTACTGGGAGAACAAGTCCCACATCATGTGAGAGCTGCGTTCCATCGTCAGCAGTCACTGCCTCGCAGTCGACCACCAGTGTTAGGTCGTCAAGCGCACCCTTGGTGGTGAGGTAGTGGGCCATGGAGGGCAGACGTTCACCATATGTGGCGACTTTGGCCTGATCCTGGGAGTATACATAGTGCCAGACACCGCACCCAAGAAGGCCATGTCAGAAGCAATCGACTGACACAAGTCAATAGGAGTTCAGGTGCCCCAGTCATTGTATATGGACTGTGCATGCTGCAGTGGCAAGCCAGGCTCTGCTCAGAGTGACCCAGGCACAAGTGTGGCAGCCCTGTGGCGGTCAACCTTCCAAGTGAAGCTCGACGCCATGCATTTGATGCTGCGTATTGGGCAGGAGATGAACGCTGAGCAACCCTGGCGCAAGAAGTTTCTCATCGACCTGAGCCAGGCGATCTTTGTGCAGCATGAGGGTGACCGGCAGCAGTTGATGAGGGCCAGGGAAGCTGCTAGACTTGAAGGACCACCTACATGTGCCGAGAGAGTGAAGTACATCCGCCGAGTGGTTGGTGAGCCAGAGAGTGTTGCCAAACGGATGGTGCTGGTGTTGAATGCCCATCGAGAGCTAGACCGGGGGTTGTTGCCGCCCCTCAACTGCTGCCCTTACCACACCCTCCACCAGCCACCCATCAACTTCTGCATTCACTGCACCCTCCACCAGCCACTCATCAATTGCTGCCCTCATCACACTCTCCACCAGCCGCCCCTCAACTGCTGCCCTCACCACGAGCACATCCTCCATCACCACCTCTACCTCTACCTCACAGGCTGCTTTCAAAGGTGGGAGAAAACGAAAACATATCGAAGACATATGCATGCCCGAAGTCATCAAAAGGGCAACAAGGAGCAACACCACCATACATGAGTGGACCAAGACCATGAATCGGGACAATCCACTTAGTTCTCAAAATGAATGTACGTATACTATTACTATCAACATCATAATCACGTTGCCTGATAATCAGAACACAGTGAGTAGAATTCTGTTACATGTTCTCTGTAATGGTTAAATAGGACAAAACACACAATTACCAATGAGTCAGATTCTTATTGCGTACATGTACATCTCTTGAAAATAAGATTTCGTCTCCAGAGTCGACGAATGCCTCCAATGTACCAGAGAACGTGGGCATGACTGTAGAAATCGAAGGTCGATCGTCAACTGTCAGCACTCCCAACAGGGATGGTGAGCTCCTCTCATTTTCTTTAACAACCACCCTATTAAAATTTAGTGATGTAGTGATTAATGTTCTCTTGTATTCTTCCGAAAGATTCAACGACTTCTGATGCTGCCTGCGTCAACTCCCCCTCATCCTGGAAAAGCGCTCCTCTACCTGACACTACACCTGGACATCGACGCAATGTGGCACGCCTGCGTGCTATGGGAGGAGACCCCACGTGTTCCTTCTAACTTCAACAGGAGCATGCTAGCCATCTGGGAGGAGTTGTGGCAGTCAATGCCCCAGGTGGCAAAATCGCTACAAGGAGCGCTGTAGAACAGACCACGTCACTCCTCAGAGAGCCCTGCAGCTCTGCTGCCAGTTTCCTTCGCTCAGGCCAAGGATTGGCTGCTCAAGCAGCAAAAAGCAGACTCTGAACCCCTCCAGACTGGTACAGTGAATGAGGACACACGGGAGATTGTTGCTGACCTCATCCGGTCTCTGGCTGAGCAGCCAGCTTCAACAACTGCACTACTAGAGCAGCCAGCTCACCCGGCCTCTCCAGTGGTTCTTCCACCAGCAATGTCACTTGGCCCGACGCTCGTGACTGATAGTGTGAGGGCAGAGGAACGCGCAGAAAAGCGAGCTCGGAAGCAGAGAGAGGAGCCTCCTGTCAAGAGAAAGACAGCAGCACCCAAGAAGAAACCCATCCCACCAGAGCTGGAGGAGCGAAGGAGGAGAGCATCAGCGCGCATGATAGAGCTGAGATCCACAAGAGGTAAGTTCTTAAAAGCGACTGTCATGTATTTGTATGGTAATGTTAGATTTTTTGTCTCGGCACCGAAGTGCCGAGACACAGTGCTGGATGCGTAGGTACGTGGTACGTACGTCGCTTTTCGCAATGCGGCCGTGCAAGTGCTGCATGCTCTACACTCTTAATAGGGTGTCAAACGTATTTATAGACCATACATGAATAATTAATGAGCTTTATCCTTTGGTTAGTTCAGGGCATTTAAGTAGGTTAGTCACCTGCTTGCGCTTTGAAGTCACCGGTTAGTTCAGGTAGTTTAGTAGAATCAAATTAAAGTTTTAATCAAGCACTTAGTATGCAAACATACCAGTATGTTTGAGGTGATATAAAGACTGACATCAATGAACTGAACTTAGTAGAGTGTTATTGAAACAGGACAAAATATGACATGAGAACAATTCAGTAGCACAAGGGACTTGGTAGTAGGTATTGCGGCCGGCAAATCCAGCTGACTACACATCTCTTTCAACGAGTCCACATCAACAACGCACCTCTCCCCAAGGTCTGGACGAGCATAAATCTTAAACTGCACTTTTCACTGTTCAGTGCTGCCTTACACAGCCTCAGAGTTGCGTTCGCTTTTCACTGACTCGTGGTGCTCTCGATGCGCGAATGAAGAAGCTGACGAAGGAGGGTGTAGGTACAGAGACTATGCAAGCTCAACCATTGACACAGAGAAACTGTGGTGCCTACGCATTTTTCGCTGTGTACTGGTTGGAGCTTCGCCATGCAATACCGTCTTTTGGTACAACTGCAAACTCTTTGGCTTTAGAGGTGAAGATGAGCACAGATCCCTATTTCGTGAGCAGTTTGAATTCAACTCCGATCAGCAGGGGCGGTTTCTACGATTCAGAGGACCGAGGGTCTTTATCACCGTAAACCGCAAGACATGGCTGGTCGTTCTCTCGAAAGTGACGTTGTATTCCCGCAACAAACTGTATCAGGATGGCTGGGGGGCATGGAGTTTGTCTTGGCGACGAGCTTCCATTATGAATCTAGGTAGCTAGCAGATCCGCCAGCATATCTATCGACAGCTTTTCAGGGGCATCCTTGACGCCGCGAGCATCACACCACGCACGAAACACACTGACTGCCCATTGTGTTGCCTTTCGTGGATTTGCAGGTATGCGATCGCTGATAGCCTGGTTTAATGCTTTCTCAGGTAGGGTAGTTCCAAATTGTACAGTTGGCTGTTTTCTGGCATCGAGTCCTTGATGTTAGATTCAAAGTCGATCGCATTAACCCCCTAGGCTTCTCCTTCCATGGCGCGGCAGGGATGTTACTTGACAACACAATCAAACTGGCACCAGCTAGCTAGCTAGCTACCTCACCACTAGCCTACTCACCACTGAACGTATCGCGCTTTTTTTGGCTGCAGTATGACGCAAAATGACGATCCTCTCGAATATCATTGGCTGTAGCTATGCGACGGTTCAGCAAAGCCCATATACAGAGGTTTTCAAAGATCTTGCAACTGAATTTGTAGAACGGAAGTCACATGACAGCAGTTCTCTGACCAATCAGCGTCTAGTAGTCACAAGTTGTCATGCATGCGAGCTAAGTACAGTAGATAGACAAGCAGACTCAGTCATTTCCAGGCAGCGTTTATGACTCACAGTTGAATGCTGTACCGCAGGAAGTTAATTCGACAGCTTCAGCAAGTGATTCGACCGCAAAGCGCCCAATCGCGCCTTCTTACCAGTCAGCCTTGTGGATCTACCGGTGATCGGTGTATACTAAAGCTCACTCAGCTCTAGCTAGCTAGCTAGCTAGCTATATAGATAAGTGCTGAAAGAATTGGCCAAGGTGTTGACTAAACATCAAGCCCAGACACGACCATACTGCTTTCACCCTTTGGGTGAACATTCCTGACCCACCCCTTGCTCACACAGAACCTCCAAGGATATTGACGCTCACTTAAGCAGCTGCCATGTCCTCTGCATGATTCTAGCTGATACCAAGTCGTGCCGAGACACATCAAGTCTTTTAAAGACTCACTTGTTTACATAGAAGACTTTCCTCTGCAGTGTCTCTTGATTCAATTTTTTTTTGTTTTTAGGAGATGGGTGGGAAGCGTCGCTGCCCTGCTTGTCACCAGCTTAGGACGGCCAATGACAAGACCCCTGACGGCCAGATCCATCGGGTTTTGGGGCGGTCGAACAAGACCTGGTGTCCTTACGCAGACAGTAAAACAATTCTAGAGGCCTTCAAAAAGGAACAGAAAGAAAGAACTCAGGCAGCCTGGCGAAGGGCAAACGAAGCCAAGAGATTGAAGAAGAAACAAGTTACTTAACTTTCTCCACACAGAACTCAGGCACCCTGGCGAAGGGCAAACGAGATTAAAGAAAAAAGCAACTTACTTATTAATGTTTCTTTTGTTGTTTTAGCTATTATACTTTGCTGATATTCCGAATTAAACAACAATGAAATGAATGTTTGGGTTTGGTATCCTGCAGGAGAATGATGAAAATTTTCTTTCTTCCTCCCCCCTTTTTCCCTATTTTTTTCTCCCTTTTTTCTCTATTTTTTCTCTCCTCTCTTTTCCCTTTCCCCTTTTATTCCCCCCTCCATCAGTCTGTCATCCCCCAACCCAGACTAGGTTCTCTTTTCTCTGTGGTCATTGGTCCAAGTTTGCATGCATGGCCAATGGACGTCAATGATCTAGATCTCACCTGATGAGTGTCTTCTGGATATCCTTTCTCTTTGGCAGCTGCCGCAGGTAGTGGCACAATAGGAAACAGTAGTTGGGCCACCGCAGGTGAGACGACACTGTCCTAATCACACTGACTGCCTCGGCAACGAGGTTTTGTTCTGCATTGGTCGAGGGGGTGAACACCACCTGTAAGGTTCAAAGGTCAGAATTCAACAGTAAGACACCAAAGGTCAACAATATGCATCAAATGGGGATCATGCATTTCCCAATATACTTGATCCTCCTAACAGTGATTCCCTCAAAAGCAGGTACCAAGGTGGTCCACCTCCCTAATTTCCATTGATGTGGTCATTGGAATGCATTAATGAGGCTGGCTCTCCCTCCTCCTTGTTTGTCAGCTTTGGGGAAAACACTGCAACTTGTGTATACCTACACTGTGGTATAGGAAATGAGGTGGCCATTGGCCATGTTGGGTAGTCCTCCTCCTAGGACCTACCTGGCTGGCCAGAGGCAATAGGAAGCTCATGATGGAGGACTGAGTGAGGGAGCCCTCTGCGCACACCTCGGCCAGTCGCCGGAGGGCCCTGGTCCTTCTGTGCTGCTGGATGTGTTTGATGTTCTCAAAGAAGTCAACCTCGGGATCCTTGTGAGTGAGGTCCGTCATGTTGGTGAACCGAGGGTGGGAGGGGTAGGCTCTCACTACTTGTGAGAGGAGGGAGATGGACTCATGTCTAGCAAACTGTGTGTGTGTGTGTGTGTGTGCGTGTGTGTACGTGTGTGTGTGTGTGTGTGTGTACATGTGTGTGTGTGTGTGTGTGTGTGTGTGTGAATGTGAGTGTTTGCAGTGGAGTAAGTATGCATTGTTTGTGCGTGAGTGTGTATGAGGAGGAATGGGAGTGAGGGGAGAGCTTGGGAGGAGGGAGTTGGACAACTTGTACATTGTCCTACCTCATGCCTGGACCGAATGCCTTGCTTCACTCCCCCCACGATGGTGCCCAAAACCAGCACGTGAAACGCCTCCAGATCTGGCATGATACGTACGAATGAAGGGAATGATCATAATCACAAACGCACGCTTTGTAATTATCACTGTAAGCAAACCTTGCAACTGGATGTGGGAGATAAGGTCCGAGACATAGCTGGCAGCTGCATCCCTGACAGACATATCCTCACACTGCACAAGACACCAAAGAATTTGAATATGCTGGCTAGAGTGATAAACAATTCATTAAAGAAAGCCACTGTGCAAGCAGCGCATGGCATGCCACAAGCTGAGTGGAAGATGGAGCAGATGAAACTCGACTGCATCCTACCCCAATTTCGTGATGCAAAGATCATCCGAGCATTGTTATGGGGCGGGGCACCTGGGAACGAGGCTATAGAAGATCATACTTCAATCATCATATCTGGCTGACAGACCTAGCTCCAGCCTGAAATATCCTGTGGTTGTACCGATGCTTTCAGTGATAGCCTAGCTTTCATTCTACTTAGCAATGAGTGGATATGTCAATATTGTGATGGGTCCGTTTACAAGACAGTTTGATGCACGGTGCATGGCAACATCCAATGAACTGGGTTACCATGGTTACCATGTACCTGCAGTAAGAAGAACATGGCATTGTGTAGTACTGGAAGTACAGAGTTCACAGTCCAGTCTCCATGAGTCTGCAATGATTGCTTGGCCTCTGAGAATCCAGCCAATCGGACTTCATACGCTGGTTCCTCTATGTGCTTTTCATCCCAGGCATTCAACTGCAGGGAACATCAAAGTGATATATAATAATTATGGCAGCTGAAGTTTTACTGTTGCTGAGGTACCTTGACAACAGTATCGGCTGTTGCTCTCCATTGAGGGTCTTTCTTAGCCAATCCCTGCATGGTAAGTATGGACAGAGCTGACAGTAATGAGGCAGACTTAGCCTCATTTCCAGGCTCCTCCTCAGCTTTTTGTATGCGACGAATAGCTGGGGAGGAGCCTGGAAACGAGGTTAGTAGAGACTTCCAAAGATGACCTCAGAGTAAGACAAGCTACTCAGCTAGCTAGCTTCAACAAATTGAAACCCACAGCTGTGCTGAGATTGTACCTGGAATATGTCACAGAGGATGGCTCTGCTTTTCCTACTACCGAGAACAAAGAAGAGCTGCGATAGGGGTCTGTGTGAAATGTTACAAAATATATTAAACAAAAAAAACACAGACTAAGTGTAATGGGTTTAAATCTAAGCAATCACAATTGAAAAAGACCTTGTCAAAAAGGAAAAAAAAAATTGATGTCAGAAGTGGGATTCGAACCCACGCCTACAAGAGTAGACTGCGACCTGAACGCAGCGCCTTAGACCGCTCGGCCATCCTGACACACTGAATGATAGCAGTCTATATTGTGTATTTAACGCTAAAACGGAACACCTGTAGAAGCCACCAACATTCTCCACGGTTGCAACAAGGCTGCAAATGCTCAACAGCATGTGTTCTTCATTCTTCTGCAACAAAAATTTGCACAGCAATGTTACTTCTTGGGAAATGGCACATTTATACCACCATGTTGGAACAGCTCTTACTTTGAATTTTTGATTGGAATTCAGGAGAAAAGGCAAGAGCAATCCTATCAGCAGACCCGACTCTGTGGGGTCCCTCACACAGCTGCTAATCCTATAAGATGAAGAAAGTGAACTCTCACGACGCTACTGACCTAGAAGGAATAGACTTTTCCACATGTACTCACTTCGAAAGTAGAGAGAATTCTAGCTGAAGATTACCCCTGCCATCCCCTCGGATGACTGAGCCCAGGTACTTCAGCAAGACAGGGATGAACGGCATGATCAGCTCCACTCCTCGAGAGACCCTGTGGGACGATCCTTCAGCAATACAAGCGGAGTGCTGCACTTGCTGGTCCATCTCATCAGGGAACGACAATGCAGTTCTAAATTCGTGCTTTCCGGAATCTTCTGTCATCACATCACAATCACGTTGGCTACAGTCTACTTCCATCTTCTCAAGATTGCTACTTTCTTCCAGCTCCTGCTCACACAGTAAGCTGACCACCATTTCCATGACGAAGCCGCACGTCTTCTGGCTCACACCCGGTGAGAAGAGGCAGTTGACCACATAGTGTAGAATGGACCTGGTCAAAGGCTGCACCCCTGAGGGATCAGAGGGATCCGAGGGATCTGAGGGATCTGAGGGATTTGAGGGATCAGAGGAGGCAGACTCCAGTAGGGATAGCGGAACAGGTTCACCAAGCAGATGGAAATACCTGCAAATGCAAGACAGGTGTTTCAGATTGATGATGGCCGGTTAGCAGGAGAACACGTGTGTTCTTTAACTCAGTGAAGGTTGTACAAAATCTCCTCAGAAGTGGTGAACACAAAACTTTCTATGCATGGTCATGTTGATCAGCAAAGAGATGTACTGGGCATGGTAGGCATCATCAGAGTGTGGGGTTACCGTGGGTACTTGCTCCATGTGTGCAACAGCTTCATGAGCGGTGTTGGGTGCTGGATGCACTCCTGAGGCAACTTCAGCAGCTGAGAAAGGGAGGAAGGACAGGAATGTAGCAAAGATCAACGACTATGTAAAATGATTCAATAACCAACTTACCTGTGGCCAGACAATAGACTCGAAGACTTCTCCTTGAAATGATATGAATTCAAAGTCGGTGAAGCTGTCATAGCACTGCAGAACACATGAACGAGGAATGGAGTCCATTATGCATAGGAATAGAATCCATAGGGCCATACTGCTTTTAAGTGTAAATCTACGTTCATTGGCAACTCATCAGAATCTTGCCTCTGATACTCTGTTGATAACCAGCTGTCGCAGACCTTTCAGTGCCTTCACAGAGTGGGGCTGAATCTGAAGAAATTCAAGCATTATAGAATTGGCTGCATGTGCGCACTCGATTGTAGCCACACTGACAACTTGTCATTAACTACCGCAGTCACTCATTATTAAGGCGCATATTTGCTGTTAGGCGCAGGTTCGACTCTTGTCTCAGCTACTCTTCACTGAAGTGGAAGATCCTGAAGTGCACTTCCTATTCGAGGAATGTCATTCGAAATTAAGCGCATCTCACTTATAGGCGCATATTTCCTTCCTGTGGAGATATACATATGTAGGCACATGCACCTTATAATGAGCAACTACAGTACTCCAATCCAGTCACCTAGCTGTAACACAATGGTTTCTGTGGTTACCTACCAACGCCCTCTGTTCCAGCAGCTGCGCACATGATGCTCCCAGTTTCAGCAAAACTGAGAACAGCATTGCCAGGAAGGGTTTGACCTTTGCGCCCAGCGTGGGCAGCATCTGGCCCAGCATGGTGACGAATCCTTGCTGTTTCTTCAGGGGTAAAACCCTATTCACTTCAACACTGTAGTGACCACCAGGGGGAACACCTGTGGAATGGAATGGAATTCAAGAAATGGAATGGAAGTGCATGACTTTTGAAAAGTTGCATAATCCACAGTGGGGAAAGGATGTTTCGCGTCTCGGGCCATTTACAGCCCATGCATACTGTGCTCGATCGAACGCAAAGATTTCACTCAATGTACCTAGAAGACTCTGGAAAGGCACCAGCAGAAGGTTGATAAATTCTGCCAGCTGTCTTTCTTGACAACCCCCCAGAAACCTCAGCACAATCCCCCGTCTGGCAGCCCCCCCTGCTTTTGTGGTGTTGTGCCCCCCTTGGCGCTGCATACGGCCATAGAGGAGCCTGTGTGAGTGTGAGTGTGTGTGTGTGTGTGTGTGTGTGTGTGGGGGGGGGGGGGGGGGGGGGGGGGGGGGGGGGGGGAAGGAGTCATGATGGCAACTTCAAGTTACTAAAGTCACTCGTACCGGACCAAAATTGGTGTGAGGTTGTCTTTGTGATCTTCTGCCACCACAGAACACTCCGAGTCAAAACTGAGCAAAGCAACATGTGCACACATCATATCGCTCATAGCCTCATCCCCAGGCCGTGTGGGAGAGCGGCCTGGGAACGAGACCAGATCCTTGTCAGGGGATGTCCAAATATGAAGAGATGGCTGTACCTAAAGTTGTCCAGTTCCGTTCTAAATGATGTGTCATCCAAGAGTCTTTCAAAATTCTCCCTAATGAACACAACGGTAAACATTTGGAGATTACTGGTCAAGTACTGCTACATTAAATTGCCTGGTTAGCACAGTCAATGTTCCTAGTAGTCTCGTTCCCAGACCGTTCCTCCAGCACATATTATACCGCTTCCAGTATAGCATGTGATACTGAAAGCGATCTGCACTGGGACCGAAACTAACGTAGTAGCTATTGCCTCATACGATTCTCTTGAGCGATAACTCAAAAATGGAAAGCACTTGAAATAAAGATTAATTCAACACTCTTACCGATACGGTAGAAGGAATGGTGGCTTGTAGGTCATCAAACAAGCCAGGGCTAGCTGCTGAACCTCCGACTCCCTGTGGGTAAGCAACTGGCAAAGAACAGTAAATTGAAGAGACATTTTACCAATAGCTGAATTTGAGTTACACACCTTTAGGTACAGCTGCCACAGTTCCTCCTGTCTGTAGAAGGCCTTGGGGTTGCGGAATTTGGAGAACACGGTCAGTATAGTCATGAGGGTCCTGTGTATGCAGACAAGGCTTATTGACAAGATGCTCGAAATCCTAGTCATAGATAACATATACTTTGTCAGGTTTCTCCCTCCTGTGTGGGTGGTTGGCTGCACTTCATTTCTTGAGGATGACTTTCTTTTTCCCTCCCCTTCTTCCTCTTCCTCACCACCGACCTCCATACTCTCCAACTCTCCACTAGCAAGAAAATGAGACATGCAGGAACCAGGTCTAATGTATTTTTGTAACGGCCGTTTACTGTAGTTGAGTGACAATGGTAAACGTACCAGGTGGTTGCCTCCAAGAGAGGGTCACACACACGAGTGCCGGCTGTCTGCCCTTCACTCCCGTCCTGCTCCATCTCCTGCTCGTCCCCACCCCCACAGCCAACAACACCAGGACCTATCTCTACCGAGGAGGACTTCAGGCCATCATCTGCTCTTCTCAAATCTTGAAACTCCCTGAGGTTATCCTCCATCAAAGCATACTCGTTCCTGCAGAGAGAAAATAAAACAACTAACACCTCCATCCACATACATTCCATAGAGAAGGAAAAAATGTTACGAGTGAAGTAGATTGGAAAGGTTGCTACGACAACGTAGAGGGACACAAACTAACTGGATGAATCTGAAGATGAGTGGTACCAGGATTCGGGAACGGGACTCGGCCAGCTCTGAGAACCTGCTCACACACTTCCACAGCAGCCTCCTGAAATTGGCACGGTCAGGTCGTCTGTGTTCCATACTGCACATCAGGGTGTACTGGTACTTGAATGTGGCCAGGGTGGAGCTGTGCCAGGTCGTGTTGGCTTCAAGAGGTTGGATATTCGGATGAGGAGGTTTATCTGCTGAGGAGTACAGAACACCTATCTCAGCCACATTGCCGCTTTGACTGCTTCCAAATGAGCAATGAACTTCCCGTCTAGCCAACTTTCTGAGTGAACCCACCTGCTTGGTTGGAGGCCACTTCCAGAAAACTTCCAAACACACTCCAAAAGAACTTTGCATTGTGGTCAACAGCATAGGAACTGGAGAGAGAGCGATGTTTTTTCTCACTCATAAAATTATTTACTCACACTCTCTATCCTTCACTTAATTATCCACTCAAGTATGCAAGCACACACACGATGCACCAATGTGTACACACGTCCATACAAATACACACAGTCACACATACACATACCTTATGATCTCTGAGGCAGGTTCCCATACCAACCGGAAGTTGACATACAGCATCCCTATGAGGTACCTCAGGGGAACCTGCAAGCAGAACAGGGTGACAAACATTAGGTACACCAGATCAGACAGAATCTGGGGGGAACACACTTCTCTGTATATCTCAGGAAGCTGTCTAAATCTGTGCGGCAAATACTTGAGTTTCTCTAGCCACAGCAACTTCTCTCGATACTGCAGAAAGAAAGTGTGATTGCTGAACTATGAACAGTTGGCGCAATCACTACACCAAGCACTCACAGACTCGAGTTGAGCCGGGATTTCCTCCGCGTGCAAACAGGTTTTCAGGATACTGGCCTCAGCCACAGACCCATCCTTTGAGTGAAGACAACAGCGAACAGCATAAAGTTCAGTGCTGAGATTTTTCAATCCAGAAGTGAGTCAGTAGCTTAGATCAGCATGATTACACTGTGTCTAGCCTCATTCCCAGGCTCGTCCCCAGGCTCGTCCCCAGGCTCGTGACGTCCCCAGGCTCGTCCCCAGGCTCGTCCCCAGGCTCGTTCCCAGGCTCGTCCCCAGGCTCGTTCCCAGGCTCGTCCCCAGGCTCGTCCCCAGGCTCGTTCCCAGGCTCGTTCCCAGGCTCGTCCCCAGGCTCGTTCCCAGGCCCGTGACGTCCCCAGGCTCGTCCCCAGGCTCGTTCCCAGGCTCGTCCCCAGGCTCGTTCCCAGGCTCGTGACGTCCCCAGGCTCGTCCCCAGGCTCGTTCCCAGGCTCGTGACGTCCCCAGGCTCGTCCCCAGGCTCGTTCCCAGGCTCGTGACGTCCCCAGGCTCGTCCCCAGGCTCGTTCCCAGGCTCGTTCCCAGGCTCGTCCCCAGGCTCGTTCCCAGGCTCGTGACGTCCCCAGGCTCGTCCCCAGGCTCGTTCCCAGGCTCGTTCCCAGGCTCGTCCCCAGGCTCGTTCCCAGGCTCGTTCCCAGGCTCGTTCCCAGGCTCGTTCCCAGCCTTGTCCCCAGGCTCGTCCCCAGGCTCGTCCCCAGGCTCGTCCCCAGGCTCGTTCCCAGGTTCGTCCCCAGGCTCGTCCCCAGGCTCATCCCCAGGTTCGTTCCCAGGTTTGTTCCCAGGCTCGTCCCCAGGCTCGTTCCCAGGTTCGTCCCCAGGCTCGTCCCCAGGCTCATCCCCAGGCTCGTCCCCAGGCTCGTCCCCAGGCTTGTCCCCAGGCTCGTCCCCAGGCTCGTCCCCAGGCTCGTCCCCAGGCTCGTCCCCAGGTTTGTTCCCAGGCTCGTTCCCTACGAGCCTGGGACTGGAACATGGCTTACCTCATTCAAATCCACCTCAGACTCCACAACTAGAGGCAGCTGCTTGAATGAGCACAGGATCCTCAGAGTGAGTAGTCGGACCTTTGTTAGGAGAAATACCATCACCGGAAGGGAACAGTTGACTGAACACAGATATGGCCGGACTAGCCTCATTTGCAGGCCACTCCCCTCCCTCTCTTCCTCTCGATGGGGGGTGGGGGCTGGCCTGGGAACGAGGCTAATCTTGATTGTTGCAATTTACTAGATTGGGGTGACCTGAGATACCCAACCTAAGTACATTCATCACTGCCAACAGTATCTCATCACTAGCGTGCTATTAAAGGTGGAACTGTTCTCACAGAGACGTACGGATGAGCTTGGAGAGCTCAGATTCTGCTGCAGAAATGGCAACACTTCGACCAGTTTCTCAGCCGTGAATGTCTCATCAGCGAATGTCTCATCAGTGCAGCGAGAGCTCGCCTGTGCATACTGGCACACAGACCTCAGCACGGCAACAGAAGAGGGGTAGTTCCTGTAATTACGGGTGAAAGAAGTGTCCAATGAACATGCATACACGTACACTATACGTGCATTGAGCAATAGCTTTGATACAAGCAGGTTGTTAGTCTTCCATTGGTGGACATACTGACCTCAAGACTGTCATAAGGTTGTCGAATACCAAAACCTTTGTCAGCTCTCTGTTTTCCAAGGTAGCCACCAGGGTGGACACAGATTGAGCATACGTCAGTACCAGCTGCTCCAAACCATTGCGGTCTCCGTTTGAAACTCTCAACAGACTGTCGCTCAGAAAGCTGTAGAGTTGTTTTACAGTGTCAACAGTAGTCATGGATACCGGCCTGTGTATGTGTGGTGTATGTGCATGTGTGAGGGTGTGAGGTGGGTGTATTGTGCGTGCGTGTGAGGTTGT
This sequence comes from Axinella damicornis, assembly GCA_963931865.1. Classification (NCBI taxonomy): domain Eukaryota; kingdom Metazoa; phylum Porifera; class Demospongiae; order Axinellida; family Axinellidae; genus Axinella; species Axinella damicornis. Next base: position 21,020,999 of record OZ007505.1, on the reverse strand, counting down.
GTGGTGTGTGTATGAACAACAAAGTCACATGGAAGTCACATGGATGTCACATGGGAGACACAATACCTGATGTGCTGCAAACAAACCAGTGAGGCCCACAAGCAATGAAAGTCATCCATCTTCTGTTTCAGTCTCTGCAGTTCAGAATCAAGTCGCTTCCTCAAAGCTGTCACAACGTGTGACTCCGCGGCAGTCTTTCTATCCTTAGCCGTGGTACTTCTCTTGAGCACTTTTGAGGACGCCTGTTCCAGACTGATGATAAAACACTGAGGCGTAGAGCAGCTTGTGGTCGTGGTAGAGCTCTCAGTACTTCGGGGTTCAAAGTGCAGGCAGAGGTCACAGAGGAAGTGAAGAATGGAGGCCTCGTTCTCCTCCCCTTGGACCACAAGCTCACAGTACCTCAGACACGCTGGAAGGATCTCCTGACAAACAAAGGAAAGTAGGGAAGGGCAAGTTAAACATATGCATGTACGTAGATCAAGATACCATGCCTAAATTATCTATCTATCTACCTATCTATCTATCTATCTATCTATCTATCTATCTATCTATCTGTCCATCTATCTTACTACATGTACCTACAAGAACACCAGATACACATGCCTCCATCAACCACACCTCACCTCATGAAACTTGGGATACCCGTCAGCCACCTCCCGGAAGAACTCTAGTACAAGTCCCACCTCCTCCACCCTCCCACAAACCCCCTCCACCACCCTGACGAGGAGGAGCTGGCAGTCTGGAATGGCGGGACTGACCAGCACCAGGGAGGCGGCCAGGTGTAGTGCCACGGACAGTACGTCACCGGGGAGAGCTGGCTCAGAGAGAATGTCCAGGAGAGACTGTGAGAGGGAGACAACAACTACTTCATTGTGAGGAGCAAATGATAATCTCCACTTACTGTAGTTATGCTAATACATGTAAAATGTAAAACGACACCCATGCAAATTTAGGTTTAAATGTGATAGCCTCCAAGTACTGTAGGTTGCCCTACTTATGCTAACATGAGAGATTCGAATTTATGGTTGGCTGAGCACCCTCTAACTTAGAGCAAGCTCACTACTGGCTTTTCTATTTCTAGAAGCAGTACCTGACACAAGACTTCACCATTACAGCCTGTGGTCTAATTTAATGGAATGTATGGGTGGATCTAGCTTAAGGTTCCGGGATACCCAAATGTAATTAACGGGTGATTAATTAAGTGGGCGGGACTTCCTAGTTTTATAACTAATGTGGAGCTCGTTCTGGCTCACCCTAGTAAGCCAGGCCCACGCACTATGAAGTACAAGAGATGTACCATTGGATGCTGTGGAGATCAGCGGTATAAGCGCTAGGGCACATGCACTGCGAGCAGTTATCGTACGACTCTGTTACAAGGATTTTTTGACGTCAAATTTAGCAGATAGAAAGGGACATTCAGAGCACAAATCGTACTTTATCGAGACCTACCTTGCTGATAGTGGTGACAGAGACCGTAGTGAAAGCCCAGGGAGGTCTACGATGAGAGATAGAATCGACGGAAGTCGAAAGTGGAAGTCACAGAGGTCAAACCATCCCCCTTTCAGCACGTACTACTTCACGGAAAGAGCCGACTATCGCTGTTCAGCTGTCTCTGGCACTGCAACAGGTACCTCACTTTCACTCGCGGTAACAGCGCACAACCTACACTGAACGGCAGCGAAGACGTTTGACGTCGAAAATCAGTGGCCATCATGAACGTGTCTTCACTATGGCAGGACAGCAGCTGTCTCGGTTAGGCACATGCGTATAGAAAGTCACGCCCACTTAATTACCTAATTAGTTATTCGGTATCCCGTAACCTTAACTCTGACCTCCGAGATCCGGCGACCTGCAGCCACCCTGCTTCCGTTCCTCCAGGCCACCATAGTCCCCACCAGGTGCAGGGTGTGTGCCAGCTGCTGAGAGAGGGTGTCTGGCTCCTCCCCTCCCCTCCAGCGAGAGTGGAGTGCCGAGAGGTGTGTCTGCAAGGGAGGAGCGTGAGAATTATACAGGGGGTAATGACATGTAGGATCTAGACGTTGAATTTATGATGTCATCTATGTTGTGCACATGAGCAGAAGCAGCTGTGCACACACAATGAATTTCAGGAGGTGGTGATGGTGGGGGGGGGGGGGGGGGGGGGGATGGCAATCGATGATCGATGACATCATGCAAACCACCTTGACAACAGACTTATATCACATGCTAATCAGGTGACAGTGGCATAGCCATCCCACATACCAGCAGTGCAGTCCACACCGGATTGGAGTGCTCCCTCCGGGTGTGCTCCACCATGAGCTGCACCATCTTGGTAAGACAGTGGAACACCTGCTCTGAAGGCAGCCCAGGATCACCCAGCTTCCCCAGGAGGAGAGGAAGCAGCTGCACCAGGGCAGGAATACATAATTATTAGCCCAGGTATGTTCATGTGCTAAAACTGGCGCATATTGGAAACAATTTTCTACCAATTATTGATTATGCTTTTGATGCTTACAGTATGTAGAAAAACAAACAAACTGGAAACAAGGCTGGGCATGCTGAGGTTGAGTTACATTTGAATTACAGTGATATGCATACTGCATATGCATGCACTCGCTTGCCCCACAATGTTATTTACTAGAAGAGTTTTATACTATGCTAGGTATCTTGGGCTAGGAATGAGATACGAGGCTGGGATTTGCACCGTTGTGATCAGCATGAGGTGAGCTTTCAAATGATAGCCATTTTGATGTAGGTGAAATTTTGACCTAAAATCATGAAAAACCATGGATTATAGCCTTTGGTCAAGTGCGATTTTTGACAAAAATGTGACCGAAATTAAAAATCATTTTAAGGACATCATTTGAAAGCTCCTTTTACGCTAACCACAATGGCACAATCCTCAGCTTCATATCTCAGTCATATACCTAGTGCAACGTTCTCTTCGAAGTCTATTCCCAATATCAATTTTGGTTGGGTAGTACTAAAACCCGGAACATAACGGAACGGAACGTAATGAACGGAACAGTCATTTTTCATCGCTGAGACCAAGGTAAGACATTTTTTCTGTCTATTGCTGCACAGGCAGTACCGTAAACACATCCTCAAAGGTTAGTACATGGCATAATAGTATGCGCTGTGTGGTACCGTGTGGCTTTCATGTATATATTTACTTACCGTTTCGGTGCAGGAGTGAAACTGCTTTGGAACACCCTTGCAGATCTCAAACAACAGCTGCCCAACACCTTCAGTCAGCTGCAGCAACAAAAATCAGTTACATAATATGGTAATTACCACTTATGAGAGACTCTTTGCACAGCAGATGAGTAATAGGTCAACCGTATTGATCTCCCTCTCAACCAAACAGCTAGCCCCATTCCCAGCAGGCTCCTCCCTAGCTTTTTGTCACATACTGTACAAAAAACGGGAATGCGTACACAGTACATGTATGAGTATGTGACAAAAGGCTGGGGAGGAGCCTGGGAATGAGGCTACCAACAGCTAGAGCAAGACAAAAACCAACGAACATTTACCTCTGGTTGGTTCGCTAGACTGCTCAGTATCGCGGTGAAGAGCACATCATGGTTTCGAACCTGGATATTACATCACATAACATTGTATGCTAGTCACATGACCATCCAATCCAAGAGATCACAGATCACATGACCACTTCACTCACCCTGCGCAAGAGGAAGCCAAAGCTCTCAACTGCAAAGAGTCGGACGTGGGGCTTCTGAGACTGTGACAGTAGCTCGGAATAGAGACTGAAACATGCAAAAATTAAAATGTGGGTGCAGGTAAGGAGAACCCTCTAATTCATTGTCGAGTGCTGACTATGCACTCCTAAACTTACATACCTGTAGACATTAGTAATATCTTTGAGCATGTGTCGCCATAGAAACTTGAAGAGGTACGCGAGAGTGGTAAACACATTCTACCGGCAAGACAGAGAGCATCATTTCTTCAATCAAGAGCACATTACACGAAGCATACTGGAATGTACATGCACACAACACACACAGACACACACACACACACACACACACACATCCACCACACAACACACACACACACACATCCACCCTTATACCATACCTGAATGAGGTCAGCATCTTGTGTATTACAAATGGAGACAAGAATTGGAAAGAACTCTTTGAAGTGAGGGTAAAATTCGGACTGAAGGTCTCTGGCCAGCTGCACCAGTAAGCTGAACAAAACAAAGGGTAGTGTGTTCACAACAGTTTGGATACAGGCTAGCCTCGTTCCCAGGTGGTCTGAGAATGAGGCTACATGGACGTATTAATTAAAGCTGATTTGGCTTCGAGGGGCAACCACACTCCTGGTAGCCGCGTTGCAACCCCAGTTGCGACTCGCCGTAGCGAAGCTAAGTATTGCAATTCGTTCCAATTAACGCACAGGCCACGTGGCAACCACGCTCAGTCGATCGCGAGCAATGGTGACCAAAAGGAAGACAAGACATTATTACAGCTTAGCCAGCACGGTGAGTTTCGGCATGTAAGCGTCAGTGAACGACAGCGATGACGGCCGTGTGGTCAGAATCTTCGTGTGCCTTTCCTAAGAACGGTACTACCACCGGAAGTCAATGGAGCGCTCGAGCAATGGCGGCCACGGCGAGACAAAAGCGCTCATATCTCCACCACCAAGGTGAGTTTCAGCACCAAAATTGTTTGGTGAGGACAGTGCATGATAGCGATCACGACGGTGTAGTCCGAATCTTTGCAGGCCATTCCTAAGTAGTCAAACATTAATTATTTATTTACATTAATTAATACATTATTTACGCGGCGCAATTTTTCCCCTACCAGGAGTGTAACAATCATGTACTGTTGCAACTATACAGATGAAACACGTCTTGCATGGTCCTATTCCAGAGTTCAAAATAGCAGCTGGTCATTGGCTGTTTTTCTATGATACATGGCCACCCAAAGTCATAATAGGACCGATCAAACTTCTCTTTGCTAGACAACTGGCCAACCAAATCTGAATTCTTAATTGAATACTGCCCAACATTTATTTTTAATGAAAGCACAATTGCTCCCTCCCTACACAATGAGATACTCTTCAATGTCTAGGTACCAACGTCACAAGAATACGATGAGAGTAGGCGAAACAGTGGGTAAAGTTTCCTTACTCCAGCAGTGGTTCATAGGCCAGGCTGTTTTCCACGAGGAGGCACTTCTTCAGACTTGCTACGATCTGATCCTGGGAACACCAGAAGAGAGAATCATGACACTGTACACGGTAGCAAACATGAACTTTAGCCTATTTCCGAGGGCCACTCCCCCCCAGTTCGATCCTTGTTGCTTGCAGTATGTTAAGAGCAGGGAGCCTGGTACATCTCATGTGAGCATGATGTCATCAATAAGCAACAAAAAGAAAACACGGACAATTTACCTCGTAAGTTGAGCTCTGGGCCCATACATAATCTCTACCATGAGTACCATCCTATCCAACCCTATGTCACACGTGAGAGTATGTGCCAGGTTCTCGCTATTCCATACTGCAATCATTGGGTGGCGTCATGGGAACAAAAGGCTGTGATTATGAGTACTATACCCATAGTTAGCAGGCTGATCCCACTAGACCTATTCTAGGAGATTACTGGAGATTACTAGAGATTACTGTTATCATACCTTATGGTGTATCAGCTGTACCAAATTGCCTGCCAGATTTCGAACTTCTCGCTGAAAAGCAACTGGAAACAACATACCAACATACAAGCAAGAAGTTGTAGGGAATACTGAGCAGTTAGTGAGAAGCTATTAGCAAGAAGATAATCGAACTGGCCTTCCTTATCTGCCGCACCACTTACCAAAGTCCAGAGTACAGTTCAGTTCTGTCCACCTATGCAGACTCTCACCAAAGAATGTCTCATGGTCCTATAGTGAGGATGACAATTGGGTCATGGAACAAATTAGAAGGGTGCAGTTAGATCCTAAATATTGGCAGTCCAGGGTATTGAAGTCACATGAGCTGTACTATACCTCAGGGAGTTCTGCTGTGTGCTGGACACGATGCGCCACATCTATCTTGATGCTGGCAATCCTCTCAGAGAAAGACTGAAACTAGATGATGAACACAAATATTGTGTCATTGCTAATAGGTCACATGTACCTGTCATGGGACAGCTGCTGTACACCAAGACACCACACCCATTGCAACATCATGTGCCTACGGCATTACCAGACTGTTCTACATTCAGGAGTGGGCGGGGCTCATTGATGCAAGCTGGAACTATACCCTGTACTTTGACAGTGCAGTTTGTAGTTGTGTAGCTCCACCCAGTGTGGAGTGGTTGGTGCGTGCACATGCACAGCACATGTACGCCAACCATCGATCAGGTCAGACATTAAGTTCATGTTAAACAGGCAAAACTCTTACTCACTCGGAACAATTTCTTGAAATCCACTTCATTTGACTTCACCCTTTTCTTCCTTGCTTTTTTCTCCATCTTCAGTGAACGTCACTGCAACAAATCACAGCGAACTGCAGCTGGCTTTAGCTTAGAGCTCGACCACGCCACATATTTGTAACTGATCTACTCCCGGGGTCCTAGACATAGAAGATAACACTCACCTATGATTTGAGGCCGTCTAAAAAGCCATCACACGCTTTCAGATCCGCTCCTCAGCCTTTCTAACACTTTTCCTATTCCACGTGGATGAAGCCATGTGCAAAGATGAACGGAAGTATACGGAGCGCTGACTAAAAGTTAGCCACGCCCATAACAACCACACCCACAAAATAAGGATGGCCGAGCCTTCTCCATTGGGAACAAAAGAATAGTGAGTTTTCATGCTAAATCTCTCCACCTACCTCTTAAAAACCAAGTTTATTTTTGTTGTTGTGTGCAAGCAGCTGGGATGAAGCATACGCAAGGGAACTGGTCAACTTTCAAAGCAGTGGGGACATCGGTGAAGTATGGTAAGTATGGAGACGACAGCATCAGCAACTAGGATAGCTTGTTCAGTCTTTCAGACTGGCATTGAACTTGACTTGCAGCAATGCTTCATAGCTCACTAATGGTAGTCTCGCAAGCTAGCCTCTCGCCACACCCCCGCAGTGGGTGTGGCGAGAGGCTCGCGAGATCGAGACTACACTAACGGGTTTTGGTGTCATTCAACATATTTTACATCTGGCATGGCTCCCTCTTTAATAGTAGCAACATACATTAACACATGCCTTAGTCGCATTCAACATTTCTCACTGCATGCGCAGGTTTGGCTACCAAAGTCAGACTAGAATGGTGAACTGGCTGGAGAAATGGCCGCACGTCTGCAAGCAATCAAAGATACTGGACATTGGCTGCGGAAATGGCGCTCTCCTGCTCGCACTGGTACAGTGTAGCTGGTAGCTAGAAGATCCACAAAATTATGGTCTAGTGCATTTCTGGTTCTGTTTTGCAGGGTGAGAGAGGTTTTGAAGATTTGACGGGTGTGGATTACAGCGAAGGAGCAATAGACCTAGCAAGACAACTTGCAGAAAAGGAAGAACTTCCTGTGAAATTCCTAGTAAGTGGTCAATGTGTAATAACTACTGATATCTGAGTCCTGAGCCTACATCAGGCTGTAACACTCAATGTGTAGTACCTAATTTGTTGTATGTGGGTTTATTCCATCGTTCACAATGATAAATAGAGCCCCAAAAATACTCAGCAAAGTATGCTCCTAAATGCATCAACATTCATAGTTACTATCATTTGGCTAGTTAGGACATTCAGATTGGAATTTGAAATTTCATTCTCTAGGTTGCAGATATTTTGAGCATTGATTCTTCACTGTTGAATGGAAGAGTGTTTGACATATGCTTGGACAAGGGTACTTATGACGCAATCAGCTTGAGCCCTAGCGACCCTGAAGAACGAAAGGCGGAGTATGTTCATTCCGCTGCCACTCTACTGAAGTCGGGCGGACTACTCGTCATTGCTTCCTGTAATTGGACTGAAGAGGAACTGAAAAAACAGTTTGAACCAGGTAGCATGTCTAGTATGCATGGACAAAGGTCATGCAGCAATAGTTTTAGGGTTTAGTTTTGTCTGTGAATTCAAGACCGTGAATTGAAAATGGCTGGGGTGGCCAATGAAACAGTAGGGACATTTACTTGGGGATTCCTGCTTATACTGGACATTAGGAACTTGTCTGCCTAGAACCTCAATGTAAATTTGGAACAGATGTAGAGAAACAGCTGATATTTTGCTTCCTAGTACAGTTATAGGTCCTTGGAATAGTGTCCCATGTAGTACATGTAGAGGGTCACATTACAATACAGGTCATTTCAGTTTGAGGACCTTTAGCTTGTGTCAATTCCTACATTATAATCATGGACTAGCTGCACAGGAAATAATTCAAATTAGTCATGGAGACCTTTGGCTGCATGAAACATTATACTTGCATGCGCAGGTAATGCGAATTTGATCACAACCCTTTCATGTTCAGGCCATTGAGTGTTGTGCAGCTAAAATATGTTTTATGTACACATGTTGATATTTGCTGTACCAGGAGCGCATAATGGCTGTTCCCACCTTCTCTATTGCAGTATAACTAGTCAGTGATTTGAGCTGGAGGTGTGTGTAGCAAGAGCTAGTGCATGATGACATCACCACAATGACGATGTCATCATGTGTGCTTGGTGTAGGCCTACATGTAGCTGTCATGTCCTTGTGTATTCTTTAATGACTGTCTAAGTGTTGTTGTTTTTTTTGCTTTGCAGAATTTGCAGTCACGGCATCAATACCAGCACCAAAGTTTCAGTTCGGAGGAAGGACAGGACAGACAGTCTCAACAGTTGTATTACAGAAGAAATTTGCCGCTTAGACTGTTGAATTATCATTATGCACGCGTTGGCGGACACGCGCGCGCGCCGTACGTATCAAAGCGTCTCGCCTGGCCTGGATATCGGATATCGGATATCGCCACTAGCAACAACTCTTATGGTAGAGGTATAATGAAGTCGGTACTCCCAAGACTCGCGGAATTTGGTGCAGAAGAGACCGATGGAGACGGACGAAGCCATCCCCATAAGCGCCACAGCAACCGGGTAAGTTTCATTAAACTGCGGGGGTGGGGCTCGTCCGCTCGGGGTGGGCGCTTACAATAAGTATATCCTCAGCCCCTCAGGCCTGTTCAGTGGGGGCACGAGCAACCGTCGGAGATGTCTTCTCCCAGCACCATCAACCTCACTTGTACCGGTGTGAGGGAGCAAGAGCTGACCGCCCAAACGGAGGAGGGGGAACAGCAGAGAGCACAGAAGGTACGGAAATCAGTCCAGGGGATCAGCTCTCTTCTGTTGCATCTACAGTCTGTAGTACAATGACATCCGGGATCAAGTTGAGTTGATTGACCCAGTGCCGCTGTGTACTTGAAGCCTTCACAGGCCTAAGGTCCGTCAACTCAACTTGCAGCCATTAATTTATTAAGTTAGTGCTTGCACTTCAACTGGGGATACCATTGCCAGGTTGCAGCACACAAGGAACTGAGGCAGCTGCAGACTCTCTGGGAGAGCCAGAGGCACCATGTGAAGCTGAATACCCACTTGAGCCACTTGACACTCGTGGGGCAGGGGACAAGTAGGATCAGGGAAGATCTGACTGTAAGTGGAAGATCGCCCAGATCTATAGAGTAAACCCTCTCACTTCACACGTACACACTCACACGCATGCACATGCACACATGAATGCATACACACACTATACTTATTTTATTGCAGGTGCTTAGGGTGAAGGATGTAGGCAGTGATGTTCCCACAGATGGAACCACGGAGTGGACTGCCTTGTCGTGGAGCTTACCTCACCGCCACCGTGCACCTGTGCAGCTTGCCTGTCTACTGCTGTGCAAGGGCATGGTTGGAGCGGAAGTAAGAGCTATAGAAACAAATGTTCGGTCATCTCACATAATATTATAGAGAAAAAATGGCTTAGTAGCAAGACATGTAGATCGTATTTGTGTGTACATATCTTGCACTAATCCATGCATCTGGTAAAATACATGTTTCTTTTTTCTCAGCTTCCTCGCATGAACATTGTTGACTGGAAGCCTGGCTCCTTAGGCATCCCCACATTCCACTGCCAACGATGCATGAATAACTGGTTGAAGAAAGGGGACCTACCCAAAGACTGTTGCGAACCCGAAGACATCACAGAAGGGCCTGCAATGTGCATCACGTTCACAGATCAAGCCTTGTCTGAGATGATGGTTGTTGATGGGATCATTGGAGAGGATGGAAAACCCGTGAGAATCAAAGTGGAGGATCTGGAGAGCATAAGGAAGCTGCTGAAAAGAAAGGCAAGGGTGAGGCACAAGAGGAAGCAGAGAAGAAGAGCCAGGAAGAAGAGGAAAGAAGGCAAGAGACCGATGAAAGGTGATAACCAGAGAGAAGGAGGGACCGAGGAGAGTGATGGAGAGGATGAATCTGAGAGCGATTGCAGTGGTCGTTCGTCAAACTCATCAGAAGAGGAGTTACTCCCAAAGCTCTTCCAGAAGTACATACTGAAGAAGGCAGGTCGGAAACATAGACAAAAGAGAAATGGTGGCAGGGACTGTGAACTGGCTTCTGGTGGGGAGTCCTGTCATGCTTACAGTACCAGCTCCTTCAGCTCAGCAAGCCTGGACTCCAGTGACACGTCCCAAATGAGCCCAACTGATCACGACCGGTACCACCGTGACAAGAAACACAACACAACAATAATTCAAAATCAGAGAAGAGATCGATTAAAGGGATACTCCCAGGAGGAAGCCACAAGCAGTAGCGATGAGGAAGACAGTACTTTCAGCAATGAGAGTGAACGAGACTCTACTTGCAGCCATCGCCATCGTTCTAGGAGGGAAACAAAACCCAAATTGTCAAGACAAAACAAGAGCAAGTGTTCCTCAAAGAGACACACCCCCCAAGTTTCAGGAGTCGAGGATCAGAGTATGAGTGTGAGTGCTAATACAGGCAAGTGGAAGAGACACACCCCCCAAGTTTTAGGAGTCGAGGATCAGAGTGCGGGTACTAGTGCTGATACAGGCAAGTGGAAGAGATACACCCCCCAAGTTTCAGGAGTCGAGGATCAGAGTACGAGTACTAGTGCTGATACAGGCAAGTGGAAGAGACACACCCCCCAAGTTTCAGGAGTCGAGGATGAGAGTACGAGTACTAGTGCTAATACAGGCAAGTGGAAGAGACACACCCCCCAAGTTTCAGGAGTCAAGGATCAGAGTACGAGTACTAGTGCTAATACAGGCAAGTGGCAGAACCAATCTAAAATGCAACATGGAAATCACCATGATGAAACATACTTGCCAGATATAGATGGCAGCGGAGGAAGCTTGACAAGCCATCAGAATGGACAATTGACAAGTGGTGCAGGTGGCGTCGTCGACACTTCTACAAACAGTGGTGGCGTTCATCTACCAAACATTGCTGGTGCCAGCTCTCATTCTACTGTGACAAGAAAGCAGAGGAGAAGTGTTGGTGACCCTGTCCATCTACCCCAACTCAGTCAGGCAAGTGTGCAGCAGAGGACTCAGGGTCAGCATACACATGACTCACATGCACAGCTTCACCCCAGGAGGCAGTCTGCTCTGTATCACGATGTCATGAGGAGAGAGAGTGCTGATGTCACAAAGGGATCAAAAGTAGTTTCCAACTCTGTGGATACCTCGGGTAGTCACTTCCCTATGGAGGATGCCACCCACGGCCGATTGTTGAATCCAGCACAGGGACGCAGGGCCAGTCAGATGAACCCAAACTATGCCAGTGCATCCCCTGGGAAGTCACCACAGGCGATCTCCACCGGTCGGACAAAGATCGCAACAGTGAGAGAGGATGTGCACATTGCAGCTAGCCAGCCTAAGGGACGACTGAAGCAGGCCAGGAAAAAAAAGAAGTCACAAATGGCACACAAAGAGACTCCCCACATCCGTTCCTCGGATGTGAATGAGGAAGAGAGTACACATGTCACTCTACCTCTGAATGCTGCAGCTGCGGACAAAGTGCACGTGGACACACAACTAGAGCTGCAGAAGCATCGGGGTCCTCCTACCTCCACTGATGATGGCCATCCAAAAAGAATTGGCCGAAACATTATCAAGAAGACCAGAAAGTCGACTGACCCTCAGGCCCGCGCACCTCTAAATCACAACAGTAAAGATCTTGGATATTTGATGGAGAAGACTGATGTTGATGCTGGGTTCAGACTACAAAAGGGCAGTGCCACATATGACAGAAGAAACAGTCTCCGGACTATTTATTCCAATGACGACCTGTCCGGCAGTGACTCCAGAATGATCCCGTCTTCTGCAAAGACCTTGACAACTGGGTTGCTATCTGGCAGACCAGGTACTGCTAGACGAACGGAACATTCCACCTTCACACCTTTGACTGGAAACAGTCCTAACTCTGCAAAATTCGGTGATGCGGAATTGTACTCTGGACTGGGTACAAAGTTTACAAGGGGTACTAGTGCTGCTTATCAGAAACAGCCATCGGCTCCAGTGCACAAGAACCAGGTGGACATGCCTGCAAATGAGCTCCAGTTCCTGGTGGGCAAGACAACTGTGCTTCCCCCAATCATGGAAGCAAACACTGGTGGAGACAGCTCCTGTCTGCCAAGCTCAACCTCACAAGCACCTTGCCAGAAGGTAGACACTGATAGTGGCCTTGAGGTTTCAACAGAGGAAGAGTGTTCAGACGATGAGGAGCTACTGCCAGTTATCGAACTCAAGCCCATATCAGGACTCTCCTTCACATCTGCGTATGCGTACTCGTTCTTCTCGATGGGTGCACAGCACAGGAAGGTGTACAATATTACTCGCCAGAAGGCACTGGAGCCGGTCAGACTTGGTAGAACCAGGTTGTTAAGGAAGAAGGCCTAGAACACTGGATTGATACCAGCACATTATCACTTGAAAATCAGTAGTACAGTTGTGTATAGTGTTAATCAAAGTTGTTCAAGTGGTTCAATTGCGAGCAGTGCCAGTCCATTGTACATAACCTGCTTTACAGCGGCCATCAGATGGAGTCTTGCATGAATCAGAGGGACAAGGTGGGGTTCTGCAGTCTTGAGAGAGAGGGAAGGAACAGTGACTAATACTGATCATACCATGCATGAGTCGACATGTCTGAGGCACTTACCATCAGGACTTTCACTCTACTGTAATAGGAGCTAAATGCATGGCTCAGTTTTGTCAGGAACAAACATATCTGCAATGATAAAGAGTGCACCATGACACACATCCAATAGTTATATCTGCTGCTTCATGGTTTTCACCTTCTTCACTCCAACCTGCACGTGAACCCCAATGCCATTCTTCTTCAAACTGGCTGCTTCTCTCACAACTAGTGGGTACTGTAGCACATAATGAAACAGAAGCTCCCATTCTTCCTGTAGGAGAGAAACACAGCCACGCTTTCAGTGCTGCAAGGTAAATATACATTTCCGCCGGCTTTGGAGGCAAATTGTGTATGTGATAATTATTGTGTGCATACAATTATAACGTACAATAATATTATAACGTGTGTATTGTACTTAAACAAAACTCGCAATTCGCAATTCTCACCACCAATACCAGTCACATCACTAAAATAATGTATTGAGGCTGATCTACTTTCAGAAATAAGAGTGCTAGTTATGGTCTTCTTGCTAGCTGAATTGAACTGAAACATACTTCTTCCCTTAGTAGAGAGAAGTCAACCGTTGTCACATCAGGTAGAGGGGGATACACTCCTGACAAAATGGATGTAAGATACATTATAGTGGGAAGGTATGCACACACCTGTGAGAGCATACTTCAGCTAAGTACTATAGCCTCATTTCCAGGACAAGGCTAAAGTTTATACCTTACCGTTTTTACATCCTTTTTCAAAGTGTACGAATAGTGTTGCCAGGCGAGCATAGTTGTAGAGGACAAATGCACCTGCGAACCGAACATCACTCTCCATCTTCATCCCAGGATCACTTGCAGAGGCTGGCAGCTCAATCTTAACCTGTGAGTAAAATTAATGGTTTCAAGCGATGATGTGATCATGCGCTCTTGAGTACAGTTACACGTACAGTGGCCTTGGGGTCCACTGAGAGCATCTCGAATTTTACAACTGCTTCTGCCATTCTGATTGAGATCTCCTGCAACTGAGGACCTATGTGGGTCAGGCAAACGTAAGCAAGAGGTCACCTGTGGTACTCCACAATGATTTAGAACAGACCTCTCGCTTGTTCTCCGTACTTGATGAGGTAGGCTTCTGTCATCTGGTGAAGCCTGACTCTGTAATGCAAATGTAAGAAGAACTGCAATGTCAAGAGTATATGATGACATCATCATCATTGCGGCAATGACGATGATGTCGTCACATGCTCTTGGTAATGTTAAGCTCGATCAATAAAAGGTGTTTCAACTGGAGATTCAAACCAGTTGCCATTGTATTGTCACAAGTGCACAGCAGGGAGTACGCATTGCAATGGTGCATTTATTGCCAGGATGCTAAGAGGATGCCAGTTAGGAGTGCAAGACTACTAACCGTTTCTCTATGCATGAGAAATTGTGGTCCATAATAATATTTACAGATACACAGTGAATTAATTAAGGTCATGCCACGGAATAGAACTCGGCCCCAGACCCAAACCACCCCAGCATGGATCGCTTCACGGATCGCTTCCAGAAGCGCTGGGGAGGTTTGGGTCTGGGACCAAGACTAGCCACGGAATTAAATGTACCTCATCAGCTCAGCAAGGGTGCAGGTCTCTACTTGTCTTCCACCAGCTGAGCACTCAGCACCAGAGGTTAGTAAGATGTGCTGCAAGGAGCAATCAAACCATGCAGTTACAAGACTACCATTAATCATTGGCGCATTTGCTTTCTCAATTGATGCACCTCAAGTGAAAGATTTGCATGCGAGTGAATGCATGGGAAATGTACAGTCTGCATGGCTACTATCAATGGGTACAAGGGATTGCTACCGCCATAGCAACAGAAACCTGGAATTCCACTGCAGCTGAATAAGGCTATTGTGTACCAACCTGACAACATGGAATAGCTTTTCTATTAATCCAAATCTCGGACAGAGCCATGGCCTGCTGGATTGCGAAGCTCTTCTGATGCTGTACAATGTGAACAATCGTGTCGCCTTTCCCCTCACACACGAGCCGGCATATCTCCAATCCCAGAGAGCCAACAGGAGTCAGATTCCCTTCCTCACCGGTCACTGCATACACATGGTTAATGGTCTGACTTGTCAAATTCAACAATTAACTATCGTGCATGCACCAACCTTGGATTTGGTCAATGTTCCTGTCATAACCACCCTTTCCTAGTGAGTGCAGAACAAAAATGATTTCATGGATTATCGAATACTGCAAAGCAGTACTATACAATGGACTTATGCAACCATTCCTGCTCTCAAGGTCAGGCATAAACAGGTTTTACAATTTAGTTTTTAATTTTATACCTGACAAACTGTGTGATTGGAGAAATTTCTTTGCGTCAACCAATGCACCTTTGAGCATTGTGACCTCAGGAGAGCCATGCTTACAACCAGAATCACTTTCTTCAGGTCTACCGTACACTGTGGTGCTGGTATTACCACTTGATGAAGAAGTGCTCCCTTCACTGCTTGGTTTTGGTTCATGCTGACCACTGCTCTCTGAAGCAAAGCTATGGCCACTACCACGTTTGGGAAGTGGAGCTAACAACGAGGAGAGGAAGGACTTGTCCGTGAGATCAGTGACGGAAGCTGCTGTACTGGTGGCGAATGACTGACACAGATGCCACACTGGAAACCCAGGGTCATCAGCACTAGGTACCTAATGAGTGTAACAACTTATATTAGCATGACCCTGCATATAACACAGACGCTATTCAAAGCTAACCTCCCAGCTGCAGGAAAAGGTGCTGCCAAAACACTTCACTTGATGACCGGCAGCCTTCAGTAAGTTTGAGAGCAACCCCATTAAGAGAATGAGCCTCCCCTCCATAACAGTGAGCTGAGAATATGATGCCGTCTCCTGACAAGCACTTTTAGTAGCTCCTTTCTGGTTGACAAACAAGTCGTCCACAGCAATGGTAACACTGTCACTGTCGGTGGTTTCTCTCACTATGCATCCATATTGATTTCCTTGCGTATGGGTTTCCTGGATGCAGTTTGCAAACATTAAAGGACGATTCAGGGAGAGACAAAGGTGCCCTTGAGGATTGAAGGTAACTTTCTGAAAGTAGTCACCTTTTGTTACCGCAACATGTACACCTGCTTCAGATGGAACCGAGAAGACCAATGGTTGGGGATTAAGGACGTCTTCCAGCTTTGTTCCCTGGAGTAAAGATAAGCAACGGAACTGGTAATATCATGTAGCACTATAGCTACTTTGTCCGCAGAGAGCTTACTGATGTTTCTGCCGCCTCTTTCACCACACTACCAACTCCTCCGGGGGCGTAAAGCTCTCCATACTGAAGTGATTTGCACAGCTTGAATTGAACTGTAGTTCCTTCGCTGGAAGAAGAATTCTTGGCAATGTAAGAGGCGATCGAGTGACAGGCTTGGGACAGGATCTTTTCCGCCATCTTTCAGTAAAATCCCTGCGCCGCCCGTGCGCCGCCCAAAGAATTTGAGCCCCACCCCCTGCATGCATGCTATAGCGCTATGATGAATTGATGACGTCGCTGCGCTGCGATTCCTGATTGTGAGTGGTGCAAGAAGAGTGCAAGATGCTGTTGCTATTAATGCTAGTGTTCAACAGCTTGTGTTTGCCAGCCTTTAGCAACACTCATTGCGTCCTTCCTCTCTTTGTAACTGGTGGGAACAGCGGTGGAGACCATGCAGATCGCGAAATCAGTAACGCTGGGGATTGTCAAAATGCAGGAGCATTGTCTGTTAGATGCGAATGTGGCGGCTCAAGTCCAACCTATATCGTGACCATCAGACAGTGTGACCATCTCCATGACTCCTTAGGTACTAATAATATAGTCCAATTTACAGCTAGCTAGGCTAGCTAACACAAAAATGATTTTTCTTATACCTTCAGAATCATGCAATTCTGTGCGCTTCTTTGAGGGTAAACTGCAGGTCAATCAGCATCTGATGAAGGTGAAAAACATGTTGATTTTTGCAAATTACTTTGTCTCAATGTTGTTTTAGTTTTAGTTAAAACTGAAATAGTTTAGTTTTTGGTTTTAATTAGGTAGAAGTTGCATTGTTTAGTTTAGTTTTAGTTTTAATTACTAAATCTCAAAAGGGCTAACGGCTCTTTTAGTTTTAGTAACCACAATTTTTGGGTGATTTTCATATTAGTTTAGTTGTAGTTTTAATTAACAGGCTGAGACAGTCCTCATTTTAGTTTTTGTTTTAATTACTAAAATGAAATATGCCATACTAAAATGCATTATAGTTTTAGTTTTAGTTAACTAAAACAACAAGTTTGTCTGTTCTGCATGCAGCTGCTCTCAGAGCGCTGGTGGCTTGTGCAGTATCTATCCAGAGAGGTAACACAGCTGCTGCCATGCATGTTTGTTTGTCATCTTCTCACTTGCCAACTTTGCAAGAGAGAAGACGTTGTGTGTTTGTTCTTTCAATGGCATCCAGACCCTTGAAATTGTTTCATTCCCCAGGTTGGAAGTGCTCAAATTTTGGAGCCATGTCATTTGATCGTCAGTTGTAGGAATACCTCAGTACAGCATTGTCTGTGGTTCAACTGGAATATTCAAAACCTCAATGAAGGTAGGTATGGTGGTCTAATCTCAATCTGTATAGAAATTGGTTCTTGGACGTTGACGGTACGTTTCGATCACCATTTTGTGATCGAAACGTTGCAAACTAAAAATGTGTTTGCGAACTACCGTCAACGTCCAAGAACCTATTTCTATGAATATTGCTGAGTACGGTAACATGACGCTAATTGTATAATCTCAATCTGTTTCCAAATTAGTCAATGAGGGATCGGGATCCGGTGCGGCATCAGATTCTGGCATGGCACCTTTATTCTGTCCAGCAGCACAAATATACGACACAGCACTGGACCTTCTAGCATCAACCATGACAACACCCACCATGGCAAGTGGGTCTGAAGGGACTCGAGGCAGCCCAACAGGAGACTTGAACACTAGCTCGGAGATGGGAAGTGCTGGCAATTCAGACCATATTTCCATTGCCCTTGGAGGTGGAATTGCCGGGGGTATTCTGTCCCTAGTGATCCTCGTGCTGCTCATCATTGTGTGCTGTCTGGTTACAAAGATGATAAGAAATGAACGGTACGGCAACCAAGATTGCTTATTGTATAGCTACAGAATGCATTTTTCCTACTCCCCAATGAGCTGATTCAGTGTGTAATAGAATTATTTTGTTCTCTTGTATCGATCTATTGTTGATGCTGGCTCATCAAAACAGCCGTGTGCGACTACAGCCAAAGAAAGGTACACAGACACAGCCCTAGAGTTCGGAACTGAATGTAAAATCAACCATACCGGATCAGGATAAACAAAGACATATGGAAGGAGTACAAATTAAGTACTCATACCTGTGTATGTTTCGGTGATGTGTATACTCCTCTCTTCTTTCTATGACCCACATACAGCAACAGATAGTTCAACCTGTTCTGGTGAGGGTCAGACCAATGACTACGAACAGACAAAATTATCTTCATCGCATCCTCTGGACCAAACAGAAGGTAAGAGTTCCAAGTGCAAGCTCTGTCTTGTAAGACTTGTATTGGTCCACTGTCCATGGATACACAGTTCAGTTGCACTTGGAGTGGGTGAAACCATGCTTGGCTGCAGTAGCTTGTAAAATGTGTCCTTGCTAAGAATTAATTTTTTTGTTGCTGTGTCCTTGCAATTTAAGATGCCTTGATCAACAGTTACTATAGCTGCATGTTTTCACTTGGGGATAAACAACGCCATAATAGTTATTTTTGTGCACTCTTTGGCGATACATATATTCCCCTTTCACTAAAAAATACTACCCATGTTAACAATACGTAGCTAAGGCCACAACTATTTGGAACTGTCAAGATTATGTTGCCTAATACCACCATCCAGATATGTATGAAACAGTTGATGATGAACGAACTAAACAGTCCACCTCACTCTCACACGCCAGCTCCCACAACAGTGAGGACATGTCGGGGAACTACACCTATGTATCTAGTCATTCATGCAAGAAACGGCCAACTATTCGCGAGGCTACTTGCAGCCTGCGCACTACTGTGGAATTTGGAGACTACAGTGAGATAACAGGGGATCAGCAAATATCAAACTCTCACGAGTGCCTTGATAGTCTCATAACGGTACAACGGAACTCTCAGCCATTGCGTGACCACCCTACCACACCACGTATCGCCACACTACCTGCCACAAACGATGAGTACAGCCACACCAGGTTCACAACTGGAGCCCCAGAGCGATTTTCCATGCCTCTTCCTCCTCCTGAAGAGTATTCCCGGCTGGATGTGAGAAGCAAGACTTTTGGTGCTAGACACAGTGATTACTGCAGCATTGAACTAAGCAGCTTCCATTCAGATTCTCGGCCACAAACAACGTCCCAGGAAGTTGAAGTATTTGAGAATGAGTACAGCCTTCTCGAAGAACCCTCACTCTTTTCTGAAGATGACGCTCCTCCGCTCCCTCCCCCTTTTCACCCAGAACTCAGCCAGCCAGGATCCAACAATGAAGTCGGAATTTATGCTGAAGTAGCTTCTGTCCAGGATGCTCAGCTAGGTGAAGGAAATTACCCATATCAGGAGCCTCTGTACGATAACGCAATGCCAAATGAGGAGGCACTGTACGATGACATCACATCACTTGAGGTCTAAAAATAGATAGTGCTCTCACCTGAGCTGTTTTTCAACTTTTTAAATCAACAAATTCAGTTTGTTCAAAACAACACTTGTATTCCCACTTGATTATTGTAAGCAGTTACATTGAAATTGAAGTGTGCTACATCCAAACTCTAAATTTGGTTTTCAAGTTTGTTCAACAGCTAATTTTGGGACAAGATGGTTATGTACACACAAAAAAGGGTACAAACTTAGCTGTAATAGTTACGATAACAATCCCGAGAGAGCAGACTTATCTGTCTCTTGGTTTCAGAGAAATGACTCTAGATGGTGCTGGCTGGTTGCTTAGTGATGCTGGAGCCTCGGGAACATCCTGTTGCGATATGTAGCAGATTGGGAATGAGGATAAGAGAGTGGCCTGGGATCAACAGGCAGCTGGTACAGTCAGATTATCAGATCACACGTCATGTGTTAGGGTTTGGGAATGAGAGAGTGATATTTTAGGAGATGCATCAGTGAACAGTATCAAGTGTGCAGTAACGGAGTTCATGCAGTTTGCACAGGGAATGACACAAAGTATATACTTCTCAAAACAATGGCTTCATTTTTACCTAGCTCCTGGGTAAAAGGAAACAGCTTTGAGTTTAGAAAAACATTTGACTCGATGCAAAAACATGTTGGCAAGTTGGTAACAGAGATCCTCTCAATCATACCCAAGCTGCATAGTACATACACACTTGAATTGCAGTTGGCACGTGTAACCAGGATGACTTGGGAGAAGATTGGGTGTTCATTCAGTAACTAAGAAGCTACAGCTACTGTTGCTTGCACTCTGCAAGGGTTGGAGGAGATTTCAACCCACCTGATGGTGCTGTTATCTGAGCATGCAATACTATGTCTCATATCTCATTCCCTGTCTCATGTCTCATTCCCAGATCCCTGTACACATGCCTGGGTACGAGGCTATAGTGATTGATGGGAAAAGCTTACCAGGTTGGGCTTATAGTAGTTGTGTACCAGTGACGCCCCAAGTAGCATGGATGCAATGGCAGAGGCTGCAAAGGTCACATACTGACCCCAGTTCATTCCAGCAGGCATGGTAAAAATGAAATTCTGATATCCCAGTGCTTCAAGATGCAGAGCTGGGTGGAGTATCACTCTCTTTCTGCAGCAGCTTCTTTTCAACTCGTCTCTCTGCTTCCTTTCTCACCACTGTGTCATCTGGGAGACAGCATAAGTTGTGAACTTGTAACACACTAGTGGTATGCCACAGCCATATTGGCCATGCCGCTAGCATATGACCAACAAAAACTACATAATTTTCATGCTGATTACTAATCCCCAGCTTCACATCTCATTCACATGCCTCAATACAATGTTTCTTTCATTTCGTACTGGATACACACGTTGGGAATTATAGGCCAATTGTTTGAGCTATGTACTATGCTAAGTATCTCCGGCTAGGTATGAGATCTGAGGCCGGGATTCGTACCATTGTGATCAGACTGGAACATTTGAATGATGTCTGCAGGCTGAATTTTGACCAAAAGGGATGGAAACCTCGCCCTTTGTTGACTGGTTATCGGATGAGGTGAGAGTAAGACTTGAAGCATCGCTCTGAAAAGTGCCCCTACCATTTGCTCTACCAGGAGTGAAGTTGCTGCTTATAGCTAGCTACTTATCGGCCTGGTGAATTTTTTTCCCACTGGCAAAAAGTGTGATTGACTATAAAACCATTTTTAGGACATAATTTGACAGCTATTTTCATGCTGATCACCATGGTGACACTCCCATAGATGCCGTCTGCGACCGGGGTCAAGAAATCTTGACCGTCATATTTGTTGCTTGACCACTTGACCGCATCGCAAAACGACTCTTGACCGTTTGACTGCACTGTATTTCAGCCGTTGACCACTTGACGGCTGATAGTATACGGAAGAATGCATACAACTCCACCCTTTCCTTTAGTATACGGGGTCAAGATTTGCTGATAACCGCGGTCTCAGCTCTGACTACGGTGTCTATGGGAGTGTCACCCCCTTACATGGCACAGTCTCAGCTTCAAGTGACTATTGGAGAGGTAAATCATAGTGCTGCAGTACATGTGCAAGCTGCAGGGGTATGTCGGGACATGACTCAACTTCACCATGCACACTCACAGAAAGTCTCCTTTCCCACTCTGACATTTATCATGAACCACTCTACTGCAGCTCCTGCCAGGAAGAAGATGGGAAGGCTCCTGTACACACCCAGCCTCTGCCACCAGGACATTTCTCCATTTTACAGTTTGAAATTTCTCTATCCTGATAATTGGGGCGAGCCTGAGCGAGCCGCGAGCCCCACACTAGCGTGACTTCATTACGCAGTGCGTCACCCGTACCCGTGTACTATACTGTAGCTGTGTGTATGTTTGATGTTTTTGCAGCGAATTTCACTTGCACGTGCACAATAATATTCAAATTCAACGAACCGTCTAGCTATAGTCTCGGTACCAGACAATTCGCGCATGGCGACACCGACAAAGACGGAGACAGCTCGTGTACCTACATGTACCACCATGGCCGGGGTTAGTCTCGCGGGTTACACTCAACGTGTATCAGCAAAACATTTTTTGACCGAGAATACTAACCAAATCACCATTATGCAAACCACGCTAAGCAACCATCCTATGCACCCAACCAGCCATGCCCCCAACACCAATGCTCCCATCCCAACCCCACCCACCATGCTCCCACCCCAGCCCCACCCCAGCCCCACCCCCCATGCTCCCACCCCAGCTCCACCCCCCATGCTCCCACCCCAACCCCACATGCTCCCACCCCAGCCCCACCCCCCATGCTCCCACCCCCCATGCTCCCACCCCAGCCCCACCCACCATGCTCCCACCCCGGCCCCCCATGCTCCCACCCCACCCCCACTTACCATGGCGGTGAAAGGTATTCAGCTAGGGTAAGGTTAGGGTGAGGGCTCACCTCACCTTAACCTCACCCGAGCTAAACCTAGCCCGAATGACTTAGACGCAAATGGACTCTCTTTTTATACCCGCTGACGCCTAGCTGCTGGCAAGAATCACGCTCAGCTCTGTCCACAGTTTACGCGTGCACAAGGAAATTTCCCGCCATAACTGAATAATCGCAGATGCGAGCCAATCAGATCGCAGCATTACAGTGCATCCGCCAACTCACCCAAACGTAATGCTGCGATCTGATTGGTTGGCAGGAAGCACGCGTAAACTGTGGACAGAGATGAGCGTGATTCTGTCTCTGTCGTTTTTCTTCGCTCACCGATGCCGTTGGCCTCCTCTGGTAGGCCCTCTGCCATTGGCGCTCCCTCTTTTGAAGCCCTTGTAGTTGACTCGGATCCGAATGCTGTTCCGTAGGCAAGTAGCTAGCTAGGATGGTGCCCACACCCGACAAGGCTTGGCGTCTATAGATAGATAGGAACGGTGCCGTGGTTGTTGCTGTGACAGTTAGGCTTGAGACTCCATTTCTGTTAGCAGTCCATCTGGCCGAATGTAAGTGAAGAGAGAGAATGGGAGGGAGGGAGAGTAAAGAATGGAAGACATGCAACTGTCCTGTATGCATATGTAGCTAGTGAAAAAAACCCTGCGGAGATAGCCGCTCAGGTCATGCTAGTTTAGTAGCTAGTTATAAATCTAGTTAGCATTGTATTAATTTGTAAGCTGCCGGTGAAATAGGCATCTACTGTGCTTCTTCACTCTTTAGGAGAAGACTGAGGAAGAGATGAGGGAGTTGGTAGATGGCCTCCTTGGATAAAGAAGGAATGAGAGTTGTGTGGCAGGAGAGGAGAATTAAGACTAGTGGTGTAGGTATAGTGAAGAGTGAAGGTTGATGGATGATGGCGACAACAAAGATGCAGACCGCCACTCGTGACCTACCTATTCATTGCCTAGAGGCCTAGAGCGAACAGTCGACCTTTGTACCTCCTCAGTGGCGTCAGCAAAGACGAACACTGCTACTGGACCTACCTGTGCATCGAACTCTGAGCTGTACATGACATGTCCTACAGAACACATAGTGTGCTGGACCAGTGTGCTGCATTGTGTTACCTGCCATGTTGCTGCTAGACTGCTTCAGCTAGCCTGACTCGTAGTTCCTGTGTTGTACTTTTGGTGTGATATTATTATATTTCTGGGGCCTGTGTGAGGTTGTGCTGTACGTGCTCATGCAGTCACATTCTGATGACAGTCTTGTATATAGAACTGTTCCACATGCATGTGCAATCGCTCACACTCGCCCCATGCACAATGTCGCACATTCCACTAGCTAGAATCTTCACCATGAGAAATGCAGACCAACCTTTATTCTCACTCATCACAAAATTCAATAGGATGATCATGTCTACATGATCAAGGACTTGATCCGTTAGCTACTGGTACAAGCAACTTGTTGCATGCACTTCTAATTGAGATGATGCTGATCAAAACCCTATTCTCCTATACAACTTGCATCCTTCATGACATGATCGGAGCCAAAAATTAACAAGAAATTGAATTGATTCATAAAAAGAAGGATACCAGTGCTCTGGCAACATATAAACACACACAAGACTGGAGACAGGGTCACAGCACAAGTCTCAAACTGAGACAACACCGAACAATGGGTTATAATTCCAGAGGGAAACTGACAGATCAAACTCCTGGGTTGAATCCAGATTTACTGTGCAGGAGAGGGATCGATGACTCGGACCTGAAGGTACTTCAACACGAGGAGTAAAGTACTATAGAAGTGTAACGGGGTCATGTGCTGCTCAAGGCTACTTTGGTTGCTAGGGGGTTTCTTGCGACCACGAGGGCAACCTCTGTATCACCCTGAACCACCTCCTTGAGCCAGGGGACAACCTTGCAGCAGTCATCGTCTGGGCTCACAATCTTATCGCCAATCTGCGGGATACAATGAATGCACTTCACTAGTGAGTATATTCAGCCCTGCTTGCCAAGTGAAGAGGTGTGTGTACTGTACCAGGTGTTGGAAAAACACCAATATGCATTCTTCAGATGGGATGTAAAGCCATTGACCCTGGGATACCTGTTCAAATACACTCTGACTATCACTGGCTACAATCATTGCAAACACATCAGTGGGTTAGCCCACTGTCGACATTAGACGTATGGTGTGGTGTGTCTTAAATTAAGACACATTCTGTACTTGTATTGCTCCAGTTTTACCTTGCGACAATTTATGCCTGAGGACATGGTAATGCCAGTACTGGGATATTATAGACAATGGTATGTACTAGCCTCGTTCCCAGGCTTCCCAGGCCACCTGGGAATGAGGCTAGGTATGCACATGCTTTATGGGCAATAAATGCCAAGCTGTGTCCTCATGTCTCGGGCTGACACCCCTCTTGCCTTGGGTTGTTATAAAGCACTGCATATGGCAAGGCAATCAACACTCAGAACGACAGACGAACTTGCGGGTTCCCAAATGTGGTTGCCCCTAACTACCATACGTCACCTTGTCTTGACTGACGACTAGTTCTGGTGTGACATTGTGTGCACTGAGAGAGATAAAGACTCACCTTGAGTATCCTGTCAAAAGGTTGCAATTGTCCATTTTGGTCGAATGACCCGGCAGGCTTCACCGACTTGATATACACGCCATGCTCGATGAGTCCATCGGCTACACTGAACCCAAGGTCTGCCCCATTCGGCTTCAGCTTCACGGTGTGGGGCTCCATCCGCGTGGGGGTCATGGCGCTCTTGACCTGCTCCACCACCTTCTCCTGCCAGTACGGGGACAGCTTCCCCGCCTTGGTGTGGGGTTCCGAGTCACTGTCCTGGTCGGAAGATCCAGACTCTGCAAGTGTCTTTAGCTCTTTCATAAACTGGTTTGCTTTTTGGAGAGTGATTTCAACTCCCTTCAAGCATGCAGTGCTGCCATCCGTAGGAGTTTGAGACTGTAAAATGGCAGAAGTTGAAACACTCGGAGAGTCTCTGTCCGTGGTGCCACCATCTGAACTGCCAGCCTTTGCGGCATTCTCGACATCTTTCTCACTCAACACAGGCTTCATCACCGGAGATGTCACAGAGCTTGGTGCCATGAGGTGGGTCAGCTGCTTGGGAAAAGGTGAACTAGCAGACGCTCTGGATGCTTCAGACGAGGTGAGAGGTGATACTCTCCCAATGGGGATTCTGTATGTGTAGGAGGGATTTGATGCTCTCCGAGATTTGAAGTTCCACCTTCCTTCAGGCGAATCAAGAGGAGAGTTGAGAGGGGCAGACCCTCTCCTTGTTCTCGGCTGTGACGGGGTATGCTCCCCCTCATATGACATCTCCTCATCAGTTTCGGTGTAGCTCCTTCGATTCTCACTCTCAGCTTTCGTCTTCAGTAAATCAGGACCTGAGAATCCACCGGAGTAGGTGTAGCTGTCCAAGTTGTACCGTTTCTCGCTCCTCGAGCTTGGCCTCCCGACTCCAGAAGCACCACTACTGAGTCTCCGGAACGCACTAGGCCGGTCAACTGGGGTCACCCTCCCCCTTTCAAGAATGCCTTCATACCTGCCACGAGGATGGATGCTGCTCAAGGATGGGGCCTGATCAAGGCTGACGGTGGAGTGGCTCTCGGGGGTACTACGACCAGACGCTGTGGTGAGGGTTGTTGCTGAAATCCTTCTCGCTCCCATTCCTGACATGCGGATCGAACTGCTATAGCTCCCTGTTCCGGATAATCTCCCTTTCCCCCAGTATGGAAGATTAAAGTCTCCTCTACCAACATATCTGTAGGGCTGTGTGTGTGCGTGTGTGTGTGCGTGTTTGTTTGTGTGTTGTGTGTGTGTGTGTGTGTGTGCGTGTGTGTGCATGTGTGTGAGCATGCGTGTGTGAGTGCATGTGTGTGTGTATGTGTGTGTGTGTGTGTGTGTGTGTGTGTGTGTGTGTGTGTGTGTGTGTGTGTGTGTGTGTGTGTGATGATGTGGCAGAGTGAAGGACATGGCGTACAACATGCATCACAATGTTGAAACCTACCTTTCCAGCAGGGCTGCCAGGCTTTGACCTGGAAGACTCTGAAGAACAGGTGGGTACAGAACAGCATTCATCAAGTGACAAAGAATGCTACCAGATCTCAAACTCTTACTTGATTTCCTGTAGGCCTTGCTGATTTTTAGGTTCACCACATCTCCAGCCAGGCGCAGCATGGTGACCACCTCGGGCACTGTCTTGCCGTAGAGACTCTCCCCATTGATGGCCAGTATACGGTCCCCTGTTTTCAGCGTGCCAGTTCTGGAAGCAGTGGATCATGTGATGTACCATGTTACTATTACTTGATATCACATGACCCTCATGTGTGTATCTTGTGACCACATTGTTGTCATAGTAACACTCACTTGTAAGCAACTCCGCCTTCTTTGATATTGGAGATAATGATGGGGTGGCCTGGGTGGTGCCCAGAGCCTGTAAAATTCAAAAGGGAATCACCTGACAACCATTGGTTAGCTTCCGATGCCAATGTAGGTAGGTAAGCACCTGTTAATGTTATTCCGAGGCTTTGTCCGTTACGGTGCAGCTCCACAGAGAATATTATGGTCTCAGACTTTGTAACTGTATGGGGGTACAAACACATACATATGTAGCACACAGTGTTACACACACAGACAGACAGACAGACAGACACACACACACACACACACACACACACACACACACACACACACACACATACACACACACGCATACACACACACATGCCACACGTCTGTGTGTGGACAAGGAGGGGACAGCAGGCTCACTCAAATTGGTGTTGTCCTTGCTGATTTGCAGCGCAACTATTTCCCCTGCATTCTTCAGCAGTTGAGCAGCATCTCGCAGGTTGGCACTCTCCAGACTCTGGTCGTTGATGGCCAACAGGACGTCTCCCGGCTGCAGCATGCCCATTCTAGAGAGAGGAGATGTCATGTGACAGATGTGCTAGAAATCATGTGACAATCACATTGGAACAGTGGCGTTATAACAGTAGAAGCACATGACTGGTGGAAATCACATGACAGTGGTGTTGTAACAATGGAAATCACATGATAGTGGTGTTGCAACAGTGGAAGTCACATGACAGTACTTTTGTATGTGGTAAGCGGGAGACAGCTGCTACACAAGCCAAGTTCATAATACAACATTGTTTCACCTGTAAGCAATGCCTCCCTTTTTCAGGTTTGAAATCCAAATGGTGTCCCCGCGCTGGTGGCTCCCTGAAATGAAACACAGTGCTGTGATTGGCTAGTTCAGGCCATGTGACTCTCAACCAACCACAATTCTTGAATAAAGTGACTGAAGCACTAGTAGTGCAAGATTAGAGGAGCACGTCAGTGTTGAACGGCTGTTACTTTTGTCTTCATAGCATTGTTACAAATGGACAGAATTGACACAACTCATAAATAGGCCACAAGGACCAAACAGATGCCGAGTCTATGCAAGAGGCCTGGGAATGAGAGCTGGGAACAAGGGCTGGGAATGAGGCCAACACCTGTGCAATGTGGTACGTACCATTTATGGTGATGCCAAGGTTGAGACTAGCAGTCTTCACCATCTTCACCTCAAACGTACCAGACGTTGGGACAATGGCATCTGGAGGGAGAACAGTGAACAGGAGAGCTAAGATCACGTTCTTCTTCTTCTAGTAAATGTAGCCTTCACATGGTCACATGATACCACATGGCGGTCACACGATACCACATGGCAGTCATATGATTTAACACAATCATCACATGATGTCACATGACTTACCTGTGACATCAAACTCCACCTCCATCTCAATAACATCTCCGGCCTCCTGCACAAACTTGAGAGCCTGCTGCAGCATCACACCCTCCATCCTCACACCGTTGATGGAGAGGATCCGGTCACCGACCTGGAGCAGGCCCAGCCTGCAGGAACACGGGAGAGAATGCGTAGCAATGAGTGCCTCAAGATGTAAGATTAATTCCAGAACTTCAGGAAGATTACGGGAATACACATACAAGTGGCACCGATGCTTGATACATGTAACCTCCCCAGGCTCGTTCCCAGACCACATAGAAACACCTGGCATCTTCCACGAGTTCAACTGTTATTCAAAAGTTGGCGGTACCAATCAAACTTCAGAACACGACAATTGCGTTGAAATGCTGCAGTCACGCCTATTTAGTCTATCGTTTGATTGTGCTAGTGCAGACATTCTGACTTCTGTTGCGAAGCTTTAGTAAACAGCTGCTCCCATGATTGTTGCTCTCAGCAGCTGAAACTGTAATTCAACATGTACTACTTGAATGAAATAGTGCAGTTGCCATGACGTTACATCCATACAGGTTGAATTCGAGGAACGACGCTACCCCCCCCCCCCCACACACACACACACACACCTAGCAGCAGGCCCCCCTGGCTCTATGCAGGAGATGACGAGGGGGTAGTTGGTGTGCTCAGAGGCCCCTCCCTGCAGGCTGAGCCCGAACCCAATGTCGTCAGCCTTGAGACTCACAGCCATGTTCTCAGGATGGCAAACAATGTGGGCACTGGTTGCAACGGAGGAGAGTGATACTGTGTGTGTGTGTGTGTGTGTGTGTGTGTGTGTGTGATTGTGTGTGTGTGTGTGTGTGTGTGTGTGTGTGTGTGTGTGTGTGTGTGTGTGTGTGTGTGTGTGTGTGTGTCAGTGTGTGTGTGTGTGAGTGTGTGTGTAACAAGTAAGCACATGCACTCCTATATATAACAACTTCCAAGAAGTGCTGAACATACATTGGGAATGTCTTCTGGACAGTCGGGTCGAGCCAGAACGCAGCCGAGAGATGTGGGACATGGAGTCACTGAATGCTGCAGTGTGGTAGTGATGGAGGGGAGGGGAGGGGGGGAGGAGGGGGAGGGGGCGAGGGGGGGAAGGAGGGGGAGGGGGGTTCGGGAGGGAGGGAGGGGGAGGGGGCGAGGGGGGAAAGGAGGGGGAGGGGGGTTCGGGAGGGAGGGAGGGGGAGGGGGCGAGGGGGGAAGGAGGGGGAGGGGGGTTCGGAGGCAAACAATAACTTCATGGTAAGGCTACTTGCTGGACTAACAGTGAGATCATACACTTCGTCGCTACCACTAAAGGTGTACCTTCCTCTGGGGGTTCATCGGGGACATCAGGAAAGTTGTGAGAGGGGATGATCTCAAGTTTGACATGGAGGTCAGAGTGCAGGAGCATCTGTATCACCTCCTGGGCCGTCCTGTTCTCCAGGATCACCCCGTTCACTGATAGGAGACGGTCACCGACGTGCAGAGCACCACACCTGGAGAGGAGAGAGAGTGAGAGTAGGAAAGTGAGAGCAGAGAGGAGGAATGAAAGGATTAGAGATGGAGGGAGAAAATGAGGGAGAGGAGGAAGAGGAGGAAGAGGTATGAAAGGGTAGCTCATCCATGGCACGCATAGACACAACAAACCACATACACACTATACACATCACACTCACACAACACATCACACCACACACCGCATCACACGTCACACCCACACCGCATCACACGTTACACCACACACCACACCACACACCTATCAGCAATGCCTGCATCCTTGATGCGAGAGATCCAAATGGGCTCTCCGTGAGCAGGGCACCCACTTAGACTAATCCCGAGACTTGCCCCCTTGGGTTTCAGCAGCTCCACCAGCAGAGCGCCCCTCGCCTCGCTGAGTCCCTCTGGCAGGGGGAGGGAGGGAAGGGAGGAGGGGAGAAGGGAGGAGGGGAGAAGGTGGAGAGGGTGGAAATGGAAGAGGAGTAGGAGAGGGAGGAAGGGGAGGAGGACAGGGAAGGATGGGAGAATGAGGAGATGGAAGGGGGAGGAAGGAAGCTGAGGTAGACGATGGCTTTGTATCCCACACGTGCTCTTAAAGATACCATGGAATCATTAAGTTCCTTGTGCATGCCTCAACATGCATGCGCCCAATGGAGGGCTGTCTTACCATGCAGCGTGACATCGTACTCAATCTCGAGGGTGCAGTTGTCCTCGCTGGCCTTCAGCAGGTTGAGGGTGTCCAACTGGGATGCTTGGCTGACATCCTTGCCGTTCACCTTTGTGATACGATCACCCACCTTAAGAACACCATTCCTGTTGAGGGGGAGGAGGAGGGAAAGGGAGGAGGAGGAGGGAAAGGGAGGAGGAGGAGGGAAAGGGAGGAGGAGGAGGGAAAGGGAGGAGGAGGAGGGGAGGAGGGAGAGGGGAGGAAGGAGGGGGGAGGGAGGAGGAGGGGGGAGAAAGGAGGAGGGGGGGAGGGAGGAGGAGGGGGGAGGAAGGAGGAGGGGGAAGGGGAGAAGGATGGAGAGGGGGAGAAATGCAGGGGAGGAGGTAGAGGGGGGGGAAGAGAGAGGGAAGGAGAAGGGGGATGAGGAGTGAAACAATGTGATAGCACTAAGCAACCTGATAAACTACACACCAATTGGCCATCATTATCGTTTCTGACCTAATCAATCAAGCCTAAATCCCCAGACAGCCAAAGAATCCTAGCAGTACTAGAGTTCAGCTCATGTAGGGTAGCTGCTTGCAACTCAATATGCATCAGTTCCAAGTGGCAATTAAGATGATATGGCTGTATTTGGTCACCAGAATGCTCAGAGGATTCCAAATAAATTAGATCCAATTACTGTGGGGCATCCTTGTTTTACAACACTTTGCCACCTGTGGTACACCATACTGGCAGCTGGGTAAACAACAGAATATCAGAGGGTGATACCATCAGTGGGACTCAGCGAGACTCAGGAAAGATGAATGTGTGTACATGTAGATACTACGCAAGCAGCTGCTGATAAATGTGGAGTACGGCAGGCCATCACTAAAGTATTCTAGAGCATACACACTACACAATCAGCTTGATGGGCCGGTCACCTCTCCCCGGATCGCTCCCTTTACCCAGTGACCCTGTCAGCAGTCGGCTCAGCTATGTGACAGCAGCTAAAGATCACAACCCCCCAGGCCAAGGAGGAACCTGGCCTCTTTCATTCAGAAATATTTACCACCACATGAAAATACTTACTTGTAAGCTGCTGAGTGCATTGTGACGTTGGACACTGTGATCGGTCGGGACTCTGTCTTGCCACCTGAAGAATGAAGGTCAAAGGTCAATGATTCTCGCTCAGGTGGTATATACAATAAACTAACTCATAAACAAGTTTCGTCATGGCAACGATATTCTTGCATCACATGCATGGGTTGTATTTAGGTCTGAAGCCACTCGGGAAACATGTCTCCCTCACCACTGATGGTGAACCCAAAGCTGTTTCTCTCCCTCGGGAGGACAACAGTCGCCTTCTTCTTCTTCACCGTTAGATCATCCAGGTCGGCTCCTAAGAGAGGCCGGGAAGTGAGGGGTGGGGATGTGGGGGTGAGGGAGGAGGGAAGGAGGAGTGAGGGGTGGGGAGAAATGGGAGCGACAGTGAAAGTGAATCAGCCAATTGCAGCAATCAGATCACTCTATCCTACAGTCACTTAAGCAACAAGGTTACCACGGCATGCTACAACAACTGCAAATTGTCCAGGTCAATGACAAGGAGATCACAGGAGATTACTACAGATTACTAGAGATTACTGGAGATTACTAGAGATTATTGGAGAGCAGTGGAGATTCCATTTGGCCAGTGGAGACTACGTACCTAAGCTTTGAAGAAGGTCTACAGGTTAATGATGAGGTTACTTGAAGGTTACGGACCTGGTGAAGCTTTGAAGGATATCTCGAGGTTAATAACGTTGCCTGAGTTCTCCAGCAGTGCTTTTACTTCTGAATGGATTAGGTGCTCCGTGGGTGTGCCATTGATGCTCAGGATACGATCGCCAACCTGCAGGGCTCCACTCCTGTGTGAGTATGTGTGTGTGTGTGTGTGTTGTGTGTGTGTGTGTGTGTGTATGTGTGTGTGTGTGTGTGTGTGTGTGTGGATGTGTGAGATAGGTACATGTGCAGATGTATTATGTCAGTGAGTGGGCTGGCGTGTGTGGGGGGTGTGGGACTAGGGGGTGGGTGTGGGTGTGGGTGTGGGTGTGTGGGTGTGTGGGTGTGTGGGTGTGAGGAGGACAGTAGCTGGTTGTTTTCCTGAAAAAACATTACATCACAATATTCACAACCACATAATTGCATGTCACTATAACAACACAGCGGACTTTGTAGTAAATAAATCTACTTAGCTAGATAAATTTCAGCTGGGTATGCTGCTGCTAGGCAACGGTCTGCATACTATAGTCCAAGAAAGCATACAGCTGCTGGATTGCAGAGCAGTTTGAATTGGATAGCAGATTACATATCATATCAATCGTTGATTGGGTATCTCTGACTGTGTAAACATCAAGTGCTCACCACTAGCACTTGTTCAGTTCTCTAGTGGAAACAGATTTGGCACTAGACAAGTGCAGTCCCCCCCCCCCCCCCCCCCCCCCCCCCCCCCCAGATCTTACTGTCCTGAACTGCAAGGCCTCGCAAGTGGCCTCAATAATTGTCTCTCTGACCTCAATACCACCTGGTTGACAATTTACCAGCTCAAGAGCTCTTTACTAACTACGCGACACAGCTCAAGTTGGTTTGGGCAAACACGTCACAGAACCCACTGAAGAGATTCTCCCCAGAGGAAACAACAAAGAAAGAAAGACTCTGACAGAGTTATCCGGCTCTCTCCCCCTCACCATTCATATTGCAAGTGATGAAAAGCTATGTGTCCGGGACAGGACACAATGATATGCACTAAGTGTGTCTACAATCATGGGAGACCTCGGTCCAGAGATCACTCTGGCCTCCTCCTACACTAGAACCATCCACAGCATCAACAGACACAACTTTAGGACAAGCAGGCATCACGAACAATAGATCATGCAGAAATCCTGTCGCATGTGTATGATGTCTGTGGTAAAAACAAACTCCTCCACCGCAAACTGGCAAAGATGCCAGTCCGGATACCTACTTCAAACCACCAAGATGAGAATAACACAAACAAACTATGTTACAAATAGTTCAGTAATTAGTCTCCCACACAAAGTTCACTGTGCCCTCTAATGAGGTCTCAACAAAGCTACTCACATTTCGGCTACTCCTCCAAGTCTGAGAGCGCCAACATGAACGGCCATGTCACTGTCAGCACCACCTAGAGATTAACACAGGAAGTACTTAGCACCATGACTAACATGATACTGTGTTTCTGTTTGAGTTCTTGCAACGCAATTCAAAAACCGGATGAACCATCTTGGCCAATCAGATCTGTGGTCTAAATGCCGGTACAGCGTTTAGACCTCAGATCTCATTGGCCAAGATTCTACATCTGATTTTCGAATTATGTTGCAAAAAAATGCAGTACAATCAACGCAGGAAGTACTTTGCATGATGATCTAACATGACACAATCAGCACCACCCAGAGACAGTAGACAGAAATGCTTGAGAGAAGGTTAATGACATATACTGACATCAGAAACTCCAGCACAGGAATTCATAGTTGTGCCAAAAACAAGTGAGTTCATGCTCTGATGAGCTGAAGATTACATTACAGCCTCTTATCAAATTAATGTGTGAATCCGTTTGTGTACAACAAACAAAGCAATTATGAATATGGATACTGTTTTCATGGAAACCCCTGCTAGAGGAAGTGTCTTGGTTTATAGTTTCCCACCGCCTGGTTCCAGCATCCAGCCCAAACCTGATTGCACCCCAAACCGATCGAGTGTGCCGATAGACCACTTACCCCGTGTGATACATTCTGTGAGCACACCCAAAAGCATGCACTCTGTCCCATTCCCATGCTAGAGCATTGCAATGAGACTACAAGCAATAAGTGCAAACCAGATACTCTTGGGCTGCTAAAGTGTGTCTTGATTAGGGAGGTGTCTTCACTTCAGGAGGTGAATAATTTTATGTGAAGTTGGGACTTGGTCAAGCGTCCATCCACACACACACATACACACACTTGTACATATCTCGCACATCCCCACACACTCATGTCTTAATTCAGGGGGTGAAGTTTTCTGTTCGACTGACAGCAGACTAGATTTCAATCACCTAACCCTGCGTTGTGGAAGCAATTTGTCACTCGCATGAATGCAACCAGCCATGACAGGCTTACGAGACAAACAAGCATGAATACAAAAAGATATGTGTGTACGTGGGGCAATAACATACTAACTAGGCTATGCACATATATAATTTGACAAGGAGCTGACCACGTAGGACCAATCCAAGTGGGTCGTTGGTTCGTCTCAGGAGCTCAACATAGGCCACAACGTCACGCTCGGTGGGAGCAGCACTCTGGGCCACCGGTTGGAACTCCGGTGTGGACTCTAGAATGTAAAAATAAACCATAAACACTCGAGTCAAGATCAATGAACTTAAGACAGACAACAAAAGACTTTAAGACTACTCCAAACTATTGCTCACCTGAACCATCGTCCGTACGAGGCCTGAAGCAGGCGAGTAGTTTTACTAATTTGGCCATGCCGATCGACTGGCCGCTGACTCAACTCAAGTTAGGACCAAACAATCGTCGTGAACCATGTTTATCAACATGGCTGTTATCACAACTGCATCAAACACAATACAGTATTAGCCGAATCAGATCGATCAGTCAGTATTACCTCGACGAACTAAAGACGGGAGTTAAGTGAGCCAGCGATCAATTGTGTCCGTCGTGCTGACATGCGTCCTCCATCTGAGCTCAGCACAGGGCTTTCATGGTGGATCTCGGTCGAAGTTTACTGAAGTATGCAAAGATAAACGGAAGTATATCTACCCGTATTTCTTCAGTGGACGACCGCAGAACGGAGCTGCAACCAGCATGGAAGAGAGTGCGGATGTGAGTGGTGCTGCAAGCACAGGGGAGGTGCTGTGCTACAGACAGAGAGTGGAGAAGTCTACAGGAGGGGAGATAACTCTGATGCAGTGGTCTCCTACCATGGATTTGCTGGCTGCTGCATTTGCTGATAATTCTGTAAGATAGCCGAGTGGATGCAGTTTCATACGCGAGAGTTTGCTTGATCAACTACCTCTGCCAACGTTGACTGGTACCCCAATCCCCAATCTTGATCTCCCTTCTCCCCCCCCCCCCCCCCCCCCCCCCCCCCCCACACACACACACATACACACACATCCACAACACTCACATCCACACCCACATCCACACCCACACACCATCACACCCACACCATGCATCCTAACTACATGCACATGCATACTGGACTACATTTATCTCTTGTAGGTTGTTCTCAATCGATTGTCATGGCAACGAGTATGGACTATTCTTCCCTTGGATTCAGAAGTTACTGCACTTGCATGGAGGCCTGATGGGAAAGGTCAAAGTTCAAGCAAATAGTAGAAGCAGGGTGATCTAGCTTTCATTCCCCCACCCATGCAGTGCTTTCAGTGGGCCGCAGTGATGGCTCTGTGTGTCTGTACAGTGTGGAGGACGGACGACCACTACATGAATTCTCAGCTAGAGCCCCCATCTCCTCACTGCAATGGGCACTTCAAAGCGAGGACAGGTGGGCTTGATCCTCAGTATACTAGGGAGATGTTTATGTCATCGTGGGGCGAGCCTGAGCAAGCAGCATGTGTGTTGTAGTTTAAGATGCCACCATGAATTATAGCTTCGTGGTGCTGGTAATTGTAGCATGTCTACAGGAAGACAGCCTGGCCAGAGTTTTCAGGCTGGAGTTTCAAGTCCAAACAGCATCCAGAGGTGTGATCGAGATGGTAGCTTGGAAAGTGCCTCTGGGCTCGAGCATTGGAAGGTTCTTGTATATAGCCTCATGCACATTTGATTTATGATTTCTCATGATGAAACTGCTGCCCATAGACTAGTCTTCCCACCCATTCTGCGTCCTTTTGTGGTCACGTCTCTAGCTGTAGCCATTGAAGAGGTAGGGCCATGAGTGGTCTCGGTCTTCGTTGTAGCCATCGAAGAGGCACTGTGAATTATTGTGGATGTCAAGTGATTTCTCAGTGAAGCCGTGACATAGGATATATGTTATTTTCAGAAGAGTACATTGGTAAGGACACTGAACCGGCCATACATACGGCTGAATGATCTGTGTGTGGCTCACCCAGGGTTGCCCAAATTAGTAATGCAAGCTTAGGTGATGGTGCTGAGATGGATGATGTTAGTGCACCTGAAAACCTTCCTATGCCACTGACTGTATGAGCTTATGAGCAGCCTGTTATGACGGTGTGGTGTCAACAGCTTGTGCCAGAAGAATAGATGACTGTCAGAATTTCTAGAGATTGCTAGAGATTACTAGAGTACTACAGGCATTTGATGCCCACTTGGGAAGAACTGACCATTCACAAACCATTAATCTCCAGGGAGACGGAAGTGCCACCATTAGATTTTGGTGCGCTTTGCAACTTAGACATGTGGTCACAATATTTCACCATTCATTTTGTGTCAAAAAAATGAAAACCAAAGTGCACGACTGAGTATAATTTTCATTTGTTTAACACAAATCAAATCAAATATTGTTACTGAATCCGTTATGTTGCAAAGTGCAAAAACAGATGGTGGCATGTCCTGGTACCATAATGGAGAATGCTGCGCCAGATGTTGTTTAGTTGGTTAGTGAGAAGAGAGGAGATCCACTTCAGATGCTGTAAGTTGATATTATTCATTGTGGATGTAATCGTATTCATCAAAGCCCATAATCAAAATCTGAACGTAGTTCTAGTGATATAAATACAGGTTTGCTCGTTATACTATTGGGCTGTCACAGCCGGCAGCCAGCCAAGACTGTATGTTTATTTGGGCTGTCACAGTCGGCCCAAACTAGTAGACAAAACTGCTCAAAACTGCTATCATGTACTTATATGTTGAATCTCATGTGTCGGGATCTCATTTGTCCGTATGACCTCATCAAAAAGAAAAAATTACAAAAGTTAAGGGCACCCTTGGGAGGGTTGTCCTTTTATGAAACTTAGCTTGATGACTGTATTCAGGACAAGCCCCGAATTTGACCAAGGCAATTTGGAACGGTGTATATACCTAGCCTCGTTCCCAGGCCTCCACCCAGATTTTTTTAGCTCGCAGCTGTTCTCCACGGCAGAGGCCTGGGAACGAGGCTAGTATGTACCCTCTCCAGACCCTACACACCCTAGCCTCGTTCCCAGGCCTCCGCCCAGATTTTATCTCACAGCCATGGAGAAAAAGTTTTCTCCATGGCTGTGAGATAAAATCTGGGACTTTTTCTCTACGGCTGTGAGATAAAATCTGGGCGGAGGCCTGGGGACGAGGCTAACACACCCTGCTCTTGATGCATGCGCCTCCAGACCCTACACACACACCATCCGAAAGGAGGGTCTAGTAAAATTAATGGCTTACCAGCCAGTGTAGCTCTGCTGGAATTTTTGCAGAACTAATTGAAGGGTAATTAATTGGCAATGTGGGTGGGGCTTCAGGGGGAGGGCTGAAATAGAAGGGAGCATCCTTGAATCCATTGGTTTGGTCATATGCATAGTGGGTGGGGCTGAACTGTACTGTGACTTAGAAAAGCAATGGAGTTAGTGAGCAGCTTGGGAGACGGTGAAGACAGTACAATTATGCTTACCAAAACCAATGATTCTGTGCTGCTTTTACCAAGCTGCAGAAGGCATATTGAGTTGCAAGCAGTCATGTTGGACCACCATACAAGAGCTGAACTCTAACAGACGGTAGCACGGAAGCTGTACGACCATTCCAGATGGGATGCGTGAAAATATGGATGACGACTTCCAGAAGTAATATACATTCCTGACAAGTATCTCAGCCCTCTAACTCTCATGGTTTTGCTGCCTGCTTTCTGTAGCGCACATACATAATACGGATACTTAGTTACTGATATATACGATGTATCCCACAGCTCATATCTGCCATTGGCAATATTACCTAACCACACCCTAATTACCCTAACTATTGTGCTAATGTTAAGTCACATGACCTAAGTAAGCCAATCAGATGTGAGCTTTGAAGCGGTACTATAGACTGATATAGATACCTCACACAACTTGTATACTGTTATAATATATGATTCTCATAATTATGACTTGCAGTACATTATGGGTTTTATCACCTGCACTTATCTACAAGGCTTTCTTATTGACTCTTCAGCTATACCTCAACATCAGATGTTACGTATGAAGACAGGTTACCACAGTTCCTGCCACCCCTTCCTGCACTGGACGCTAGGTATATAATTCCTCACTATTGCATTCCTGGTAGGGGAAAAATTGTTCCATGCAAATGTTTGAGCACTCAAGAAAGGTGCACAAAAATTCTGGCTACATCATTGGGATCAATGTCATGTAGTGACACCTTCGTATTGTATTGTATTGTAATTGTGCACAAGCTTTCCTTGATGGTGGCGTTTTGACTGCTTTTGTCTTCCTGTTGGCCGCCATTGCTCACTTTGACTGTCATTAGTAGTAGCTACCTGCATCACGAATGTGTGCGTTCTTTGGGCAAGCCATAAGTACGAGCTGGTGGTAGTATCCATGATAACCATGAGGTGAGAGTAAAGCAAGGCATGAGGCATCATTCTGAATAGTGAGTTTACTGAAGTATCCAAGAGTATCCACGAGGTGAGAGTAAAGCAAGGCATGAGGCATCATTCTGAATAGTGAGTTTACTGAAGTATCCAAGAGTATCCATGAGGTGAGGCACGAGGCATCATTCTGAATAGTGAGTTTACTGAAGTATCCAAGAGTACCCACGAGGTGAGAGTAAAGCAAGGCATGAGGCATCATGCTGAAAAATAGGTTTGCCCTACCAGGAGTGCAGTTGCCAGTCGATGTCATGTTGAATGTCATGTTGAACGTCACGTTGAATGCTGTTGCTATTTGTTTCCCTTATATAGTCAGGGAGGCTTCACCAACAAGGCTGGAAATGGGTAAGCTGGATAGACCATTGGTTACTAGTTTATGCTGCACTGTAGATATGCAGTGCTGAACATAGTGAGGGCATAATTTTATTGCAAGTTCAATATCAGATGTTGCTCTTTTTGCTGCTACCCTAAATCACATGCCCATGGTAACTAGAGTAAGTAATGGATTTTCGTACACGGTAATACTACAATCTTCACCAACCAGGGTACACCAACATGTCTTGAGACTACCATCCATGGGCTTTAATACATGCAAACCACATTTTCGTAGGCCTAGTAGTTTTGATGTTATTGCTTTGAATATGTTGGGCTCCGGAACTTAGTTTGTCGGCACATGGCCTCTAACTTTGGTCACCTACGTGTCTGCTGTAGATGATCACAGCAACCGGAGCAACTGGTTGCTACGCTTCCTTGGAACTGGGTCATCCAACGCAGCATGGGTGGTTCTTCTACTCTCAAATTTTGATTGTGGGCAGATCGACCTGAAAAACGTCATTTCGGAATTCAATAAATGAACAACTCGCGCGATCATGCCTTGTCTCGGTTTACACAACTAAGCCACTCTAGGGTGGTTTAACTCGCATGCTTTCGGTTCGAATCAAGCACAGTTTGGTCTAAGTCTGGTGTCTGTCAATTGGTAATTCACTGCAGTTGCCAGCTCTGCTATTAAGGACCACATTCTGACAGTCACACACAACTCCTTGAACTTCCTCTGGTTCTGCCTGCCTGTCCTGGAGGCAGATGAGGAAGTGCATCCATACACTTCCTTCCATACTTGGGACATGCGTATGAGGGGCCTTCTGGACATTGTGTGTACTACATACAATCATCGTAGCTACTCAAGAGTTCACTTTTGTTTCTCATTCAGCCCATATATGGCTCTTACAAGCCATTCTCTAGCTGTGTGTAGCTACCGGAGCAGCAGTTCAGATTAGCCTCATTCCCAGGCCGCGTGGGAGGAGAGAAATACTTTCCTCCCACGTGGCCTGGGACTTTCCTCCAATGCGGCCTGGGAACAGGCTACAGTTCAGATGTGGCATGTTCTGGTTGGATTGCTCCAGCTTGCACTGCAATGGGGATGGCCACATTCTGTCAACAAGTATGCTATAAAAGGCCTCTTGCCATTTGATTGGTACAAAGCCATGATCCCTGTGTGACATCATGCATTTGCCTGCTCTGCAAAATAAGACTGTGTTCCATGCAGAGCACCATCATAACTTACTTTGATTCTGCCTGTTGTCCCACAGGCAGATGAGGCAGTTCCATGCACTTCCTCCCATTAATCTCCCATTAATTGGGACATATGAGGGACCTTCTTGAGAGAATGGACCCTCACACAATAATTCAAACAGAGA
Source organism: Axinella damicornis (assembly GCA_963931865.1). Classification (NCBI taxonomy): domain Eukaryota; kingdom Metazoa; phylum Porifera; class Demospongiae; order Axinellida; family Axinellidae; genus Axinella; species Axinella damicornis. Next base: position 20,980,098 of record OZ007505.1, on the reverse strand, counting down.
CACATATGCACCGTGCAGTTCTGTGTAGGATTGATGTCAGTTGCATGTTAGAGGCTTGCTCAAGCTACAGTACAGTACAGTACACACTGCAGCTGTGGTGAACAGCTGCACCTGTACCTTTTGGGGATGTTGGTAGCCCTTTCAGGAGAGAGTCTACTCGTTTGTGTGTACATTACGGTACACACTAGCTGGTATTATAAAACCTGTTGGCTGCACTAACATGTACCACTTAGTTCCTGTATATATCTACGCAGAGTTGTCCTTGAGCCTATCTCTTGCAAGCCATTGTCTAGCTACGTGTAGCTAGCTACCAGATCTCGAGCGGCAGTTCAGATGTGGCATGTGACCTATAGCAAATAGATGCATGGTCGTGAATGTACTTGTTTTGGCCTGCTTGCACTGCAGTGGGGATTCCATTTATAAATGTCAACAAGTATGCTGTAAAGGCCACTTGCAATTTGATTGGTCCAAAGCCGCATGACATCATGCAGTTGCCAGCTCTGCAAATTTCAGGTATATAAGACTGAGCTCCAGAGCACCATTCATTATCTTGCCTCTTCTTTGATTCTGCCTGTTGTCCCACAGGCAGATGAGGCAGTGCACGTGGATACACGAGCACTGCCTCCCATTAATTGAGGGACTTTCTGAAGAGAATAGGCCCTCCCACAATAAATCAAACAGAGACACATATGCACCTGTGTAAGATTGATGTCAGTTGCATGTTAGAGGCTAGCTCAAGCTATGTACAGTACAGTACACACTGCACAGTGTGGTGTGTAGCTAGTTGCATCTACCTGCAGGCCTTTTCATGAGAGAATCTACTTACCTCCGTTGTGTATCCATTACAGTACACAGTGACACTGGTGTTATAAAACCTGTTGGCTATCACTAACACGTACCCCTTAGCTCCTGTATATGCACAGAGTTCACTCTTGTTTCTCCTTGAGCCTATAGTATCTCTTACAAGCCATTGTCTAGCTACGTGTAGCTACCAGATCTTTAGCAGCAGTTCAGATCGATGTGGCATGTGACCTATAGCAATTAGATGCATGGTTGTGAATGTACTCGTTCTGGCCTGCTTGCACTGCAGTGGGGATTTACCACATTCCATTTATAAATGTCAACAAGTATGCTGTAAAAGGCCTCTTGCAATCTGATTGGTCCAAAGCCGCATGACATCATGCAATTGCCTGCTCTGCAAAATTCAGGTATATAAGACCGTGCTCCAGAGCACCGTTCATTACCTGGCCTCTTTTCTGATTCTGCCTGTTGTCCCACAGGCAGATGAGGAAGTGCATCCATGCACCTCCCAGTAATTGGGACATATGAGGGCCTTCCTCATGAGGATAGGCCCTCCCACAATAAATCAAACAGAGACACATATGCACCATACAGTTCTGTGTAGGATTGATGTCATGCAGTTGCATGTTCGAGTTTCTATGCACCTGATTATAGTACACACTGCACACTGTGGTGTATAACTGCACCTACCTGCAGGCTGGTACAGTGGAAACTGTCTCTGATAGTGGTCACCATGGGACCCAGTGTTTTTGGACAGGTGGCTGCCTTAAGCAGGTGTTTCATACAGGATTAGTGCAACTGGGAGTAGCAGCAGTGACCATAATAGACAGGGTGGCTGTATCTAACAGTGACCAGTATAGACAGGCTCCACTGTATAAGTTATCCCTTTGAGGAGAGAGCCTATACTACCTCCATTGTGTGTACATTACAGTACACACTAGCTGGTATTATAAAACCTGTTGGCAATCACTAACACATGCATACCCATTGGCTCCTATGATATAGCTACACAGAGTTCACTCTTGTTTCTCCTTGAGCCTATAGTATATACCTCTTACAAGCCATTGTCTAGCTACGTGTAGCTACCAGATCTCAAGCAGATGTGGCATGTGACCTATAGCAAATAGATGCATGGTCATGAATGTTCTTGTTCTGGCCTGCTTGCACTGCAGTGGGGATTCCGTTAAATGTGAACAATTACAACGCAGGCTAGTCTTGGAACCTGACCCTTCGCACAGGGAGTGAGGAAGAGTCTGGGGACATGCCTACATTTGAGTTCTCCCCAGGTCGAAATGTCGACCTAACAATTTGGAATGGTTGATTGTAAATGACGTCAGGGAAATAGGTTTTCTCCAGGATTTCAGTGTGCTGTAAAGGCCTATAGCGTGAGCAATAATGGGCCTCAACAATGATGGGCAACCTCAAGTCTGCTGATAGCTCACATGTAACAAAAAACATTATTAGGTCATGGAACAGTTGAAGGCAGGGTAGTAGGTATCCACTATTGTCACTATTGTGGTTGCCCTTATACCACAGCAGCAGATACCCATACTACCTTGCAGTCATAACTTCTTCAGTTTGAGTCTTCAACTGTTACCGTAATGACTCTAAATATTCCTGAGGGTTACCACGATGGTGGCTAACGAGAGATTGGAGAAGGCAGCGCCAAGTCCCCCAGCTTTACATCCCCTCTGCTCTGAAGGATGCGGTGTGAACTATTTCAGGTGAAATGCCTTCAAGACACACCTATATACTCATTTTTAGGGTAGAGCTGAGTCAACTCCTAGACAGAAGAAATTCTCCTATGGCAATAGTGGGATTCAAACCTGAAACCCTTCGATTAGCAGTCGAATGCTTTAACCACTCGGCCATATTTCCTGGTGTTCGAATTCTATGGAATATGCGATTTTTCAAAGATAGGGGAGGTGTTCGAAATATTAATTTTCTCCGAAATTATTATTAGAGTCACTACAGTATAGGGCAGCTTTAGGCTATAGGTAGCAACAGTTACAGGGCAGCTGTAGGCAGCAATTGTACCCCACCGGACCAAATCTCAGTGAAGAGTTCCTGCTGAAAAATCATCCTCTTGGATGTCACTACTGTGAGTTCCCGCAGCAACTGTTATAGGGCAGCTATATAAGGCAACCACAAGTCTGCTAATAGCTTACATGTGATGAAAGCATAATATTAGGTAATGGCAACAGTTGATGGCTCAAACTAAAGACGTTATGACTGCAAGGCAGTACAGGTATCTGCTATTGTGACATAATTCCTGAAGGGCAACCACAAGTCTCTTAATAGCTTACAGGTATAACAATGCATTATATATAGACACCACTTGCATAGCGGAGTCAGGTGGACATGAACACCACATGCATAGCGGAGTCAGGTGGACATGAACACCACATGCATAGCGGAGTCAGGTGGACATGAACACCACATGCATAGCGGAGTCAGGTGGACATGAACACCACATGCATAGCGGAGTCAGGTGGACATGAACACCACATGCATAGCGGAGTCAGGTGGACATGAACACCACATGCATAGCGGAGTCAGGTGGACATGAACACCACATGCATAGCGGAGTCAGGTGGACATGAACACCACATGCATAGCGGAGTCAGGTGGACATGAACACCACATGCATAGCGGAGTCAGGTGGACATGAACACCACATGCATAGCGGAGTCAGGTGGACATGAACACCACATGCATAGCGGAGTCAGGTGGACATGAACATCCACCTCAGTATGTTATCCGTGTTGGAATGAATTGGTCGTTTTCCTCCCGCATGCATTTTGAAGATGAAGACATGTCCTCCCATGTGTTAAAGTGAGCCTTGTAGTATAGAGACTGCTCATATTGACATAGCCAGTGATTCCATGTGATGAAGGCCACTTGAAGTTCTCACTTATGATTGCTTTTAGCTAATTTGTACCACAAGAATGTATACCTACTATCTGCAGTCATAACCTCTTTAGACAAGCTTTCATTTCTACTTGCCATCTTCAGCCTACACTGCATATGTCAATTGCCATTACATGTAGTTACCTAACGTTGTGCCAGGAGCCAAGCTATGGAGTCTGTGTTCTGCCGTGTGGTGTGTCAATGTATTTATGGTACATGTGGTGTCTGTCACTGATATGCATTACTTACATCTTTACTCACGCAGTCACTAAGTATACAACATGCCTTTAGCTGAGAAGGTATGCTGCAGACATAATCATTCCCAACTTACCTGTGGAAATGTTTTGAGCTTGCATATGCTTGTGCCAGTGCCATTGCTAAGCCATTACTAAATTCATCTTCCTTGATTGGTTGTGCTGCCATGTGATCTACTTATTACAGTCATGGACTTTAATGTGTTATCACTTAGCCCACATTCAAAGTTGCTTAATTCATCAATAGATTTTAAATGCACACTGCAAGCTTATACATGCATTTTAACTTTTAAGTTTTGTCAGTAGGGAACTCGAGAACAACAACCGTCCTGTTTCTCAAGGTCAGGCATCTGGCAATTAACAGGTTTAGTTTGTTGGGGGGTGGTTATCGGTCATCCCAGACTTCCAATGACGGCATGGTAGCAAAGCTAAAGTATAGGGTTCAAAACATTTTCGCAAGCAAACAAAAGGCCATGCAACTTACAATCAATCAGTTCAAACTAGCTATTGTATACTTTACTGCTACGTGAATGAAGTATACATTCAAGTCCATTCTACATTAGAAATAAACTTCCAAAAAAAGGTACATCGTTTTTAAGAACACATCAGAAGTGTAATAACTATACAAATGATAGCAAACGTGAGACCTGATTTTGCAGTTGACGGTGCACTGTTGGCTGCCATAGGCTTGAGCATGACAGTTCCAAACCGGATAGTTGATGGTGCAAGATAATGGTCTGGTTCTTGCCATCGCTCACCTACACCCGGAGGGATCCAGAAAGCAAAGGCAAACGAGGCATTCTGTCCAACTTGGAACTGCACGTCTGTGTTCTCATTCGTCACCAGTGGGCGGGAAAACTCATAAGTGTACTGGCCGCTCGCTCCAATTGTTCCAAAGGGGTACATGAATGAATCGATTGCAGTGTGTGACCAAGCATAGCGAATCTGGTTCCGATGAGTCACGTTTCTTAGCTGAAAGGTGCTAAAAGCATTGGATCGCATTCCGTCATCACCCCTCAGGCAAGGATGCACTGCAAATTCGTCTTCTGAGTTGCCGGTTTGATCATTACCACTAAAGAGTCGTTCCACAGCTGGTTGGTACTGTCCCAATCCTTCAGGCTGATACCCAAGGGAGTTGTAAGTGCCGTCACTGTTGGGAAACACTATAGGTCCCCTCCAAGGATACTGTACTCCTGGAAGTGCACCAATATCGTCCGTTTCCACATGCCAGATGTCCGTCAGCCGCGATGCATCGCAGTTTCCGCACTGGATATTTGTACCAGTATTTGCACACAAAGCCTGGATTGCAGAACAGTCGTATGGATTGCCGCTTGGAGGCATGGGTGGCGAGCATCCCCCCATATCGTTCATGATGGCGTTCTCTCCTACTTTCCACATGACCGAAACAGCATGTGCAAAACCATCTACATCCGCAGTTAGGTTGAAGTGGTAGTTGCCCTGTATCTTTGCAAGCACATAAATGTTGGTACCATCGTGTGCAAAGCGAACCCGCAGGACTCCCCTCAGTAGATCATTTCTGGGTAAATTTACTTGCACCATGTCGAGAGTGATTTCAGGCGCTTCGCAGCTGTCCCATTCGTCTGCAGTTCCATCTACGTCCAATCCGATGCAATAGCTAGCTGTTGTCTCGCCAGTAGATTGTGCACCGGTGCGTAGAATTAAAAGTGCCGCCACGATCAAGCTGCAGAAATGATGTTCCATTTTGTGTTGGTGTATTTTGCTATGAGTCTGCGTGCGTGCACCACTCTTTTACAATACCTGCAGAAATGGTGTTAGGATGTTGAGAAGTAACTTTTATAAGTGGAATCTGATTGATTTTATTAGCCTGGCCACGCAGGCAACACAGTCATGGGAGTGTTCTTTGCGTATGTGTATGTGTAGACACATCCTTGCTAAATCTGACACTTGTTTTGCACATTTTGACATCAGCCTGGGCGTTCGTTGCTTCTACTTAGTACTGTGTGTCATAGCTTGCTTTTATGACTTCTTCAAGACTTCACCTCCTCTAGTCTCAGCCCCAGACCCAAACCCTCTAGTCTCAGCCCCAGACCCAAACCAACCGCAGTGTGGAATATCACACGTGGAGAAGGAGGTTGCTGGAAGTGATCTGCGCTGGGGTTGGTTTGGGTCTGGGGCACTGAGACAAGACCACTTCTGACATTTGACAGTTATCTGGGATGTGTATTACGGTATGACCATATACGGTAGTTTGCAATCACCCACACTCTCTCATCACTGCGTGATGTCATGTGACAAAGTTATGATCACACACACAACACATTACCCCATAACTAACTGTTACATTGTGTGTAGTAAATTATGACATCAAACCCTGGTATACTGGTCTACGGTGGATGACAATGCCACCAGCCACACACTACAACTCTCAACTGCAAGGCTTCCATAGTTCAGGTCTGGCTTATTTAGGCTTAGCTACATAAAAAAGAATTTGGTATCACCATTAAAGTCATTCTTATGCAAGCTTATGGCACTTAGAAAACACCGGGCTGGTGGTTGGGGGGGGAGGAACTATGCAAGGAATAAATCGATGCCATGCACTTCCCTCTCACATCCTCTGCAGTGAATGTAAACATCCATTGGATCCCAAACAACTGAAAACACTATTGACGTATGTTGCAGCCTTAATTGTTAAGCTTTCACTCTCTGTGTAGTATGATATTAGTAGCTATTATAATTATGTTTCAACTTGTCATTTTGTTATGCATTAAATTTACATGTTATAGGCAGATGAATGTACTGATGACAGGCGATGAGGTAAGAATCTGATTTGTTTGGTTGTTGGCTTGACAATGTGCATACGTGGGTACAAACAACTTACTGTATTGATATGTGACTCGTGCTCGTGCATGAATACAGGTTGGAAGAGTCCACTTGTGTGTCTCTGGTGTGTTTCTAGCCGCAGCCATGGGAACAACCGACAGTCAAAAGGTAGCATTCTGTCCAACCATATATTGATCTCTGAAACCATGATTGGGGAGATTTCTGATCATGGCATTGTGAGAGGCTTGACAGATCCTCTGCATGGGATGAATTCTTTCAGGACCAAAGACCTCTCTGTCCGAGTTCTGCAACTTTATTTTTGGCAGAATGGCTAGACAAGTAACATCTCTATTATGTGTCAGTACTTGACCAGACAAGTGTATTAATACCAGTGCTGGATTGGCCAACAGAAGGTGAAAATCAATAGTACATGTTATCCACTATTCATCTAGGAAGGCAATCAGTTGCTTTTCACATGCATTTCGGATGACTTGAAGCTCATCTCCGGGGTCACACTAAAGCAGCAAGGTGGATGGGCAAAGCTGTGCTTCCACACTGTGAGTCTCAAGTGCATGAACACTACATCTGGCCACGCAAGACTAGAGTGTTATATAGTGAGCTTGTAGTGTTTCTCTGTCACTAGCTCAACACACCCTTAGTGGCAATGAGGTCACATGAGCTGCAATACTTGGCACTGAAGTTTGGCCACATCAGTTCACTGCTTGAGTACATGAGTGCCTCTCTCAAGTGCATGCATGAAGCCTGGGAGGACCTCCTGCTCATGATGGACACCAAACTGACCAGTTACGCCAGTGTGAGTTTAGTTTGTAAGCCTGCATGCTACCCTTCCATGTGCCTTCACTGTAGCTGAAGATGAGTCTTACCGAAGAGAACTATCTTTTGTTGACTTTTCTAGACTCTTCCTGAGGGGAGAACAGTGAGCGATGAGTTCCTTGTTCTCTTGGCTTGTGGCAGAGCAAGGTAAATCAGGCCCGTAGTTTGCAGTGGTTGTCTGCACATGATGAAATGCTGGACGTTGGAGTAACAATGCAGCGATTGGGATGCAAACTTTAACTTTGTGTTTTAGCTCTCTTCACTTACTACACATGCAGGCCAGAACTTCAAAGTTTTCTTATTGATGAGCTCACAGCCAAGGTATATGATGGCTATACTTGTGCATGAATAGATTGGTCTTCATGCACTGCCAGACTGTAGTGTATGTTTCACGGTCACATTTCTCACGCACCCTTACACAGGGAGTGAAGAATCTTGGGCTATCGTTGGAGCTGTCCTACACGAGTATTCGGAAGTATGCACTCAGCTACCTGAACAGGTTAGCCTCTTCCAACCATAAGCACAGGAATATTGCTGCAGACTTGCAATGCACTTTCATCACATGTAACATTAACCTGTTTTACTGGTTACACTCTACTACGTCATTCAGAGCTATCCAGTGCTTGCAGTTTCATCTTGGAGAGGTGCTTGGCATGGCTAGGTGGTACGATCGGTTTGGAGTGTTGGGACTGTCAGAAGCTGCCGTTCAGGGTACTGGACATGATCGATTGCCTGGAAGATGGAAGGCATCTCTTCAAATATATTGTGTGTGTTGTTCCCTTGCAGACTGCATCAACCACCTTGGGACATTCGCACTCAAGTCTCAGGAACTCCTCCTGTAAGGATTCTTCACTGTATGTTAGCCTCATTTCTAGTTGTCCCTCCTCCGATGGTTGGTTGCTTGCAAGCAACGTAAAGCTGGCAAGTGAGTCAGGGAGCAAGGGAGGCCCTCATACTGATCTACATTCGAGTGTTGTTTACCTTTCCTTCCTTCAGAGCAATTGATGATTCTCTGCAATGTATAAAGGTGTTCTTCCAATGGCTTTATGTGGGTGAGCACAATCTATTGTAATGTTTCCCTCTTTGACGAATTAGGCATTTATATTCAGTGAGTAATGCAGTCATTTGATTTATCCTCATTCAGTGATCTTAAGGCTGTCAGATGATCCAATTCCTGCTGGCTTGAAGGAGGTAGCTAATTCTCGTTTGCTGCTCACTGCTTGAATTGGTTGTGAGTCAATTAAATTATACACACAGCACTTATCTCCAGAGAAGCTCAAGCTTGTCATCGAGTTTCTGAAGAAGAGACTCAGCAAGGTACGTGGGACACACTTAGATATGCATACAGTACTGCACTAACCTTCTAATGGCATATGCAGGCATCAGCGGATGACTCCCAGACATTCAACTTGGAGGTAGTTGGACAGGTATGGCTGGCATCATAGGAAGGACTCCGTATAGCAAGAAGAGGCGTTTTTGAAGGTCAATGGTCAAGCAGGTGTTTCATTGTGTAACCAAGTATGAAGGGGTGAATTTCAGCTGTTCATCTTTGAAAATCAGCCTTAATTGGTGCCTTGTAAGAGCGCATGATGTCATCATCATCAGTCCGCCACTGCAATAAAAGACGATGTCATCATGCACTCTTATACATGCAGCGAGAACATATAATTGATCATCAGAGCACACCATCTTTGTACCTACTGGGCCTTGGTATATATACCTACACAGCAAAAATTCTGACATATATACAAAATTTAATTTTGCTGCCTTTCCCTGCAGTATCTCATTGATCAAGATCTCAGATATGTGGAGGTATGGCTCCCTTCCTCTTGTATACAAGAACAAGATCTCATCTCCTCTTTCCTTCTCAAATCTCCCCATACACACACACACACACACACACTCACACTCACACACACACACACACACACGCACACACACACACACACGCACACACACACACACACACACACACAAACAGGAAAAACCTCAAAGTCTATGGGAAAAGATCAGGACAGAGGCAAATCTGACTACAGGAAGTATGTACCGTATAGTGACCTCATCAGGCCTTGTGTACTTTAATGAAACTTATGGACTGCTCTTCCCTGGAAGATGTTGCTTGGCTGTTTCAACCCAGTCCTAAGAAATCACTGATTCAACTCTTTCACGCTCTGCACAAGAGTGTTGATGTTGCCTTTGCTATGCCCATGGTAAGTCATTGTGCACATATCTGTACATAGAATGGTTTATGCTTCTGTATCCATTCTGACTAGGAATCCATTGGTGAATCATTTTCACAAGAACTGAATCTTGAACTTGCAGATTTCAAGTAAGACCTATGGCTGTTTGTACAGCTGCATGCTAAGGCTGTCAGTCTACTCATTGCAGATGCTACAGTCCCATGTGAAATGAAACCGAATATTACCTGGTTTTAATAACCTTGTATGGTAAACATATACCATAGTCGCATGTTATTAGACGCATGCTCCTATATCTCCACAGGAAGCAAATATGCGCCTATAAGCTAGATGTGCTTAACATCGATTGACATTCCTCGAATAGGAAGTGCGCTTCAATTCGAATTATAGCTTTTTTTCCACTCTGTATGATCGAAAATGGCAGAGTGTCTGGAAGAAGACTTCAGTGCAGCGAGTAGCTGGGACGAGAGTCGAACCTGTGCCTAACAGTGAACATGCGCCTATAAGTGAGCTGCACCTAATAACGTGCAACTATGATATGAATTGAATCTCGGGGCTGATCAGATACCTTCATCTAGGTGGAGATATTCAAATCCACACAGTCTGACTGATTATGGCCTCCGCTGCATTATGACTGTGCATTCCACATACATCAAGAGTGCATGATGACATCATTGGCATTGCAAGGGAAATGATGATGATGTCATCAAGAACTGCATGCCACATACACGTATGCTTTTTGCCTTCATATACACACAGGTTAGAAGATGATCCCTCCTTAGGACAAACAGCGAGAAAGATTCGTCCACTTGTGTATGTGATTACCCATCTATAGGAAGACGTCAGGGAGGGCATTGGTATAGTGAGCATATAAAGCACAATCATTCCATTCTGCCAAAGTATTTCCTGTGCAGCTCACTGCATTCTAAGTCACAATCCCTTCAAGTAATCATTCCAGGATGGAGAATAGCATTTCACCTTGTTTCTTGAGAGGTAGACCATCACTAAAATGTTTTCTCGACAACTAGACCAGTAGCATTTTGATTCTTGCTACATGCTGTGGTGCTGAACTTGTAATAACCACTTTCCTTTTGTAGCGGAGAGTTTGTTCACGAGGGGAGCCACTATGTCTACTTCCCCAGTGGAGAGCACGTTGTCATACTGAAGTATGGGAGCTCAGACGAGTGAGTATTGTGATCCAGCACCCGTGAGATTTAGAACAGCATTCATGTTTCGTTGGTTTATCAGCTATACTACAGGCTGAAGGGACATTCCTCTCTAATTGAATCTATATAACTATCTGTCTATCTATCTATCTATCTATCTATCTATCTATCTGCATATGATACCTTGCACTGCAAAATACTGATTTGCAATTATTCATGCTGTTCTCTGCACTAGGCCACTTGAGTGTTGCAAGTTGCACATTTCTGAAGTCCCGTCTCTGGTGGGGGAGCCTATGCTCAGGTAGGCAGGTATAGCTTAATCGTATTTGTACTAAGTTCCACTACTCCTGTACAAAACGACCTGCTCAAAGCAGCCACCTGTCTATAGCGACCAAAAATAACGGTCCCGCGGGTGACAACTGTATAGACAGGTTCCACTGTAACCCGTACATTCCAATGCTTGGAGGAAATGTAGCTCAGATTCTGAGCAAGTAATTCCACTGAATATCAATTGCAAGCAAGTAGCAAAATATTAGCCTCGTTCCCAGGCCCTGACCTGCTTTTTGTCATTTGCAGTACAGAACCGTACTGCAAGCGATGGAAAGCTGGGTGGGGCCTGGGAACGAGGCTAACAAACTATTGGAGAGAAGGATGCAAGGAAAACCGTCTTGGACTTTCTGGTGGTTCAAGCAACACTGTCGTTTTGTTCCTGTAGTTGCCACATCTTGACCCTGCAGTACTACGACGCAATGGATGCCGCAGCTCAAGCTCTCTCGATCCTGTTTGAGTATAATGGCAGTGGTAGCTCCTCAGGTGATGCCACTACAGGTGATGCCACTAGCAAGGCCTCACATGCTGTGGCGCAGCTGCCCATTGAAGTCATAGAGGGGTTGTCCTTGGAATCTGTGACATCATGTGACCTTGTGGCTGCTATTACAAAGTTAGCGCCTCATGAATAATCATGTGACTACATTTAGATCACTGTAGAGAGCAGTTTTTGCACTGCAAACTGGTTTTAGACTACTAGAGTACAAGTACTCGCTAGTGAATTCTTCTTAGGTACGGGTAAAAGTGTGACAATGGAATTTGAGATGCCAGCATGAATATTGAGATGCGTGACTGTAGTCGCTCATTATTAGGTGCAGCTCACTTATAGGCACATATTCACTGTTAGACTCTTGTGTCAGCTACTCTTTTGGTAAGTGCTGAAGTCTTCCAGAAAGTCTGCCATTTTTGATCCTACAGATTGGAAAAAGCTATAAGTCGAAATGAAGTGCACTTCCTAATCGAGGAATGTTGTTCAAAATTAAGTGCATCCTGTTTCCTTCCTGTGGAGTTACAGGTGCATACTAGTGATGAGAGTGTTATAGTTGTGTGCTCTGCTCCTACTTCCAGCATGCAGAGTGTTGATGTGGGGCCTTCTCTGACTCAAGTGCTGAGTCTGAGTCCGTTCACACCAGGTACTTTGGCAGTCAGTGGAGCCAGGAGGCTGGCGGCCGTGGTAAGACAGGAGGCCGATTCAAACACTGTGCATTCATGCAGTAGGTTATCACACACACTGACACACACACGCACATGCACGCACACACACACACGCACACACGCACACACACACGCACACACGCACACACGCACACACACGCACACACACGCACACACACGCACACACACACACACACACACACACACAGCTGTCTTCTAACAGTAAGAAGGTCAGACTGTTTGATGTGGATGCCGAGGAGGAGGAGGAGGAGGAGGAAGAAGCTGACTGAGATTCTAATAATTGTACAGATCATAATTCAATGCTGGATGGGGACAGTAACGTTGATCAAACAACAATCACATACTCCATATCTGGATGAGTAGCTACATGGACCATGCACTGCCAGTATCACATGACACTGAATGGAATGTGATTCATGCTGCATGAGTTGGCTGTGTACACGTATGTATACGTGAATCAACCATCCCAAATGCAGTACTAGGCAACTGTCTATTTTAGCTCAGCAGTTGGGTCTGCAGGGCACATGCAAGTTATCCATGGTATAACATAGCGATACTGATATGTGAGGGACCTGGGTGCATAAGTAGGGAATTTGACCTTGCACCACAGCATACCTTAACTGGCTTACTTTTTCAACCTTGAAGCCAGCCATTCTCATAGTCTGCAGCCCATTTGGCTGTAGAATAGTAACTGTTGCTTCAAGCCTTCAAGGTTGACTTGTCTGTAAAGACTGACAGCAAAAATGGAGGTTTAACAATAATGACAGTCATTGTGTTTATCAATGTGCTCTGGGCCCCAATTGTACTTAGCCCTGTAGCTTCAAGTAGAATTAAGAACACCTGACATTTCAACTCTTTGGTATTTTAGGGTACAGGTTCATATTAGCCCATGGGTATTCGTGTATTCTTGAGTGATCACAAGACAAGAAAAGAAAAAAATCACTGTTTCAGGTCCTGCTTGAATGTGGCTTGATTTGCTTGTGTACCGACTGTAGGATCAGTTGTAGGAATGTGCTTTGTACAGGTTCAGTTGTTATATCGTTTTCCTCAGTCATCGTTCCAATAGGCTGTCACAAGAATGTTCATAATTATTAATCCAATCAGTTGAATCTCTATGAAACGCATTCCTACAATCCATTCTAGTTGGTACATAAGTGAAGGTATCAGCCACATTACTGAGCACAGAGGATTGAAACTATGGTAACCGACAACCAACTGTACATGTAGCTACAACAGTAATACCTGAGGGAATTCATTTCAAAGTTCAGTTCAGTTCAGTTCAGTTCAGTTCAGTTCAGTTCAGTTCAGGTGGTGTGTAATATTCATGCCCTTGATGGCAACAGGTGATCGTGTCGGCCAGCTTCCTTTCTTAGTCAGTGGTTGCCATAGAGATCTTGGTGTATAATGGGCAGTTTCCATGGAAACTGTCTCTATATGCAGATATTAATGGCACTTCATTTCCATTGAAATCCTTGTTTCTATCGGGATTATAACATAATTATATGTAAAAAGAGAACGGTTGTTTAACCAGGCTGTGGTCACCTCAGTTGCCCGGTACCCTTGCACGGTGATCAAGCTAGGAATGAGCACACAAGTGCATATGGAGGCCACCAGGGTGAAACGTGAGCCAATTTTAACAGTGCATCAAAGATCTCTGAAAGGAATACCCATTAGCCTATTAGTAGCTACGTTACCTACGTAGGCTATAACAGTGCATGCAGAAACGTGAGCCTAGCCTAATTGCTCTTCATTCCTGTAACATTCCTGGTACAGTGTACGTATATTATACCACCTGGAAGCCTTGTAGCTACCCGGCACCCTGGATACAAGGCTAGCCTCATGGATTCCGGTAAATATTTAATCAACAGCTGCAACTGAGATTACGTAACAAAGTAAGGGAAAAGAAAGACAATATTAGCTTTGCATATAATCTGTTAGCCTCATTCCCAGACTGCTCCCCAGTGGCGTAGAACCATTCCCAGACTGTTCCCCAGTGGCATAGAACCATTCCCAGACTGCTCCCCAGTGGTGTAGGAACCATTCCCAGACTGCATGCTCCCCAGTGGCGTAGGAACCATTCCCAGACTGTTCCCCAGTGGCGTAGAACCATTCCCAGACTGCTCCCCAGTGGCGTAGGAACCATTCCCAGACTGTTCCCCAGCGGCGTAGGAACCATGGGTGCTATGGGTGCTGGTGCACCCATAACTTTACGGTTGTTTGTATATATTGATACGTATACCTATTTGCATTGCACCTCCTGTTGGCGTGTTTCCAAATGATGATAATTATGCATGAACTCAGTATTACAATGTCCCATGCATATATTACTAGCTGATCTTGCATGGTGCACCCCCGATTGTAGACTACTCCCTACGCCACTGGAGCTTCCCATGCAGCTCCCTGTGGTTGCTTGGATTGTCGCAAATTGGAGAGGTGTACATGTCTGTAACAACTGTTTGCAGACACAAAAAACTGAATCATTCCAACAAGATGCAGGTATATCAATCAGATCAGGTCAAAGGGTATCTTAATATATTATTTACAGTATGATCTACAAGATCTACAAAGTAATCAAGCTATAGCTATACGTAAATAGAAAACAGAGACAGGTGCATGTGATATAAATATGCTAGGTGCAGGTGACTAGCTATAGTAAATGAGCTGGTGAATAAGTGATGGAGTCAAAGCAACCACATTAAATTCAGGGCTACTACACTCGCCCTTCCTAGGCTGAAACTTGACCTCAAGGTTCAGAACCCATATTGGTCTGGTTGTGCACGATGTCGCTGTGGATAGCGTCGAGGTGCAATTGCAGCAGGAGGTGGAACATGCAGATATGCATGGTCGATAATAAGGGGTTCCCGCTGTTGGTCCCTCACATTCGTATGTGGATCGGATTGCAGAGATGTCGCGTTGCTTGGAACATTTCGGTGTTGTAGGCGATTTGTATGAACAACTTTGGTGGTGTTTCTGCTATGTTTAATTTCCATACTGATTGGGCTCTTCACTGATTGGATGACCCATTCCCCCTCCCACTTAGGATCGAGTTTCCCGGCTGTTGGGACAGAGAGCCACACAGGATCACCAACTGTAAACAATGGTGCATGCTGATGTATGTTGGTCATAAGCTCGTTTTTGGTTTTGCGCTGCCACGGTTCAAGGTGAGAATACCCAGCCATCCCCTGGTGGTACGCAAGACTGTCCCAGCAGTGAGCAGACAGCACTGGAGGAGGGCTCGCAGACCGCAAGCACTGGAACAGATAGCTACTGTACCTCACCAAAAGGAGGTCACCTCAATGCACCTGCACATCATGTGCTCTCGTAACAGAGAAAGCTGATAAAATTGTTTGGTGAATGCTACAATCACTCCTTGCCTCCCATTGCTAGCGCTGTGCTGTCTGGACCGAGTTGAGATAGACTGCACAGAGCAAATGTCCCGAAGACTCTACTAGTATGTAGCTACCCATAGACAGACTGAAAATGTCGTGGGTAGCTACATGCAAGTAGCCAGATGTACATAATTGTGTATGATAGCTTGTGAATCCTGGCTTGGAAGTCAATGCCATTGCATGCATGCAGCTGGCTATTGGTCTAAGTCTGTATGTGGTAGGATGAATATTTTAGGAGTGGCATGCACAAATGGCAGCAAAGTGCCTCACCGGGTGGGCGTGGCCAATTTAACGACGTCAGCCGCGGCCGGCCGATCCCCCGACTGGATACGTATAAAGCCAGTAGCGCGACCAATGTTAGGCAATTTCTGCAGTGTTCTACCCGTCTACTTAGCTGTTGTGAGAGTGGAGCACCTGGCAAATGTGCAAGCAATGTGTCTTTTCCTGATCGTGGCAGCACTTTTAATTTTGCGCACAAGCGCGCAGTCTGCCGTGCAAACAACTGCTAGTTATTGCGTCGGATTGGACGTCGATGGAACTGCAGACGAATGGGACAGCTGCGATGCGCCCGAAATCACACTCGACATGATGCAAGTTGGTATACCCGACAGCGGTACATTGAATGAAGCTCTGCGGGTTCGCTTCGCGCACGACGGTACAAACGTATACGTGCTTGCAAGAACGGACGCCGACTACCACTTCAACCTTACAACAGGTAACGGTTTTTCACATTCTGTTTCGGTCATGTGGCAAGTAGGAGAGAATGCCATCATGAACAATATGGGGGGATGCTCGCCACCCACGCCTCCAAGCGGCGATCAGTCCGACTGTGCTGCAATCCAGGCTTTGTGTGCGGCCGAAAGTAATACAACTGCACAGTGTGGAAACTGTGACGCATCACGACTGACGGACATATGGCACATGGAAACAGCAAGTCCTGGTGCCATTCCGGGGGTGCAGTATCCTTGGAGGAGTCCTATAGTGTTTCCGAACAGTGACGGCACTTACAGCTCTCTCGGGTATCAGCCCGAAGGGTTGGGGCAATACCAAACGGCTGTTGAACGACTCTTCAGTGGCAATGATCATACCAGTAACTCAGATGATGAATTTTCTGTGCATCCTTGCCTGAGGGGAGATGATGGAGCTGGTTCAAGCCATTTTAGCAGCTTTCGACAAAGCAACACACGTTATCGGAACCAGATTCGCTATGCTTGGTCACACTCTGCAATCGATTCGTACATGTACCCCTTCGGAACAATTGGAGCTAGCGGCCAGTATATTTATGAGTTTTCCCGCCCACTGGTGACAAATGAGAACACAGACGCGCAGTTCCAAGTTGGACAGAATGCCTCGTTTGCCTTTGCTTTCTGGATCCCTCCGGGTGTAGGCATGGAGTGGGCAGACGCTAACCATTACGTCGCACCGTCAAGTTTTCAGTTTGGAACTGTCATGTTTCAGCCCATGGCAGTGACAGCCAGTCCGTGCACTTGCAATAGTGCACTGTCGACTGCAAAGTCAGGTCTCATATTTGCCATTATAGCTACTGTTGTTATGCTTAAATTGCTTATATAGAAGCATAATATTATAGATAATAGAGCGTGCTCATCTATGATAGAAGCTGTATCCATGCTTTATGAAACATTTTGCAGTTTATAGTGCAGCGGCATATCTAGCTGTATAGGTAGTTAGTGCATGGTAGTACTAGTTCAGGCAAATAATGTGTTGATTGTATATACACATTGTTTTTTCCCTCCTTTTATTTTAATTTTAATTGCTTGCATGAGCTGTTTGAATACCTTCAGAAGTACTCCTTGAAGAATTCTACTTAGCTAGAGGTTAAGAGAAACCAAGGGTGCACATGCGGGGTTCCTGAGCAAAGTTTCGAGTCGACGGCCGGCCGCGGATAAGAAGTCACTCGGCGGATGACATGCCTCGGCGAAGCCGGTACCGCGCCGGTGTAGTGGGTGTGGCGAGACCTAGGCAGACTCTCTGCGCGAGACTATAGGGAAAGCATGCATACGCATGGAAACTGGGCCGGAACGAGGCTAGCGCCGGACGGCGCGACCGGACCGCGTACCGTATTACGTGTATACTATCTCCTTGGAATTGGCCGGCCGGCCGTGCACGTGCACGTGCGCATGCATGGGCGCTGTCCATATCGGACAACATCACAGCCATGGCCGAAGACCCAGGTGAGGGCGAGTCTAAGTAGCAAACTTAACCACTGTGGAATGACTAGGCTCTTAGCTACCACTGCGATTGCAGAGGCACAGTAGAGGGCTATAACTGGTATGGTAGACTAGTCTCAGTGCCAGGCTTTGCATAGCATCCGCCCTCAAAAAGAAACTACAAACGTTGCCGTATTCTCTAATCATATACTGTTCACGAAGATAACAAAGGGACAAAAATTGCCATTCTCGGTCTCCATGGTTCCTTTTCTTATCATGTAGCAGCAAGTCCTACACTGAAAGAGCTGGTATGTCTTGGGATCAGTCGCTGGTATGAGGTGGGACTACGGCTTGACATTGATGAAGCGGAACTAGACATCATCAAACAAAACTTTCCAAGTGATGCCAAGTCTTGTTGTCTTGCCATGTTTCGGACATGGCTTCAAGTAGCCAAACAGCCGACATATCAACGTCTTGTGAATGAGTTGTGGACCAATGAGGAATACAGAGCAGCAAAGGAACTTGCTGAAAAGTTTGGTAAGCAAGCAAGCACTGCATTGTGTAGTATTGAGTGCTATGGTTTTGAAATAATAAATACCAGTTTGCAGTGCAATTACGGGTTTTAATGCACGAGGGCGATCTAGTTAACGGTCGAGGGCGAGATAATGCACAAGCCGAAGGTGAGTGCATTATCCGCCCGAGACTGTTAACTAGATTGCCCTCGTGCCTAAAGCCCGTAATGCACTGCAAACTGGTATCTAAAAGCTACTTAGTGCAACTCACTGACCCGAAACAGCCATTGATCTTTGAAAAGTCATTATCTAGTGTACAGTCCCCTATTATGGCCAGTCCCCTATTACCATATAGTGGGAAAATTTGGCGGGGGTTTTAATTTGGCGGTGCAGGATAAAATCGCCAAATTAAATTCCGCCAATATTAAACCCCACACCGGCCGGCCGGCCACTCGGGTATGCGCGCGCACATTAGTAAGGCACATAACTATGTACGTAAGGTAGCCGCGCTGTACCAGTAAAGACTCAGCTGCTGTATACTCCCAAGAGAACGCGACATCGGGGATTCCTCTCTCTCCGGGAAGGAACTACAAGCCGTTAACGAGAGTGTGAGGGACGTGCGGCCCACGATTGCGCTCGAGCGCATCACTGCCACAGCGCAATCCAGTCGCCGCTCTCTGACGGTGGGGCTCCACACTGTATGGTAAACGTGATGGCCTCTGACACATCCCTCTTACTTCGAAGGTCTCCATGGTTAGCTGGTAACTAACTGTCGATCGATACGCTGAGGCGTACGTGTAAGTCATTGCCGTTACGTCATTTATGTTGAGGATCGAATTCGCGAAATCGCCAAATTTAAAATTCGCCAAATTTAAAAATACGGCATTTTGGCTGAAATCGCCAAATTTAATGGCCGCCAAATTTTCCCGCTATACGGTATGGCCACTTATGTGTATTCGCGATTCCTGACTACTGGTAGATTCCCGTGTTCTTGCACATGCACAGTATAACTAAGGTAACGTAGGGAACAAAAAAAGTTGGTGTCAGCGTGAAATATCGCCCTGAATCGGTAATTGACTTTTCTCACCTCGCAATGTTCGGGCGATGGGCTCCTACTGAGATGGCAAGGGGGGGGGGGGGGGGGGGGGGGGGGGGGGGGGGGGGTCACTCCCATAGACCCTATAGTCACAGCTGCGACCGCAGTCGGTTAATGGTCAACAGTCAATGCCGCCCAAACGGGTGCAGTCAACGGTCAAAGCGGCTCAAAATACAGTCAACAACACGCGCCGCCCTATTATGTATAGCGTGCCGGCCGGTACGGTTTCGCTGGTTTTTGTGTCTAGTGACTGTTCTGGGGCTCACCTCTTGTACAGTCGGATCGGCCTTCGCCGGTGTATGCCCAACGTAACCCCGTGTTAGTCTCGAAGGCCAGACTTAACATTCCGCGTGCGAAAAATCGTCTGGGAACGAGACTACGTGTGTGTACTGTTGCACCTCTGGTGCCACACGGAAACCGTGCTGAGGCTCACCTTTCAATAGGTCTTGAACTAGCCAAAGCGGCAACTTTCACCAACGGCGATGTGCAGGTAGCTAACTATTGAATCCCAACAAGGGCAAATAGCTGATCGGTCAAAGGTCAACGGACGAAAATCGATGTCATCAACGGTCAAAACCCCGAAAACAGCAGTCAAAGCTTTGACCCACGGTCGCAGCTGTGACTATAGTGTCTATGGGAGTGACCCCCCCCTTGAGGTGGTGTTGCTCCATTTTGTATTTCTAGGTATCCATGACTGTTTGTAGAGTATTTTTGTAAGTTCTGTCATTGCCAAAAGAAACCGGAGAAAAAACTGGAAGTTTAATTGTCAACACCTTTGTTTATTTACGTACTTGCTGTATTGAGAATGATAATGCAGTACAACAATATAGTAAGCTCCTGTGGTGGCTCAGCATGTCCTAGGACTGTGAAATCTTCATCATCTGTCAAGTAGGGGTGGGGGTCAATGCAGGGTTAAAGTTTTAAAAAATTACCTCCTTGGTTTCCTGGTTAGCATGGGGTGGCCATAATAGGGGACAGTCCCCTATTATGGCCACTGTGAACGTCGAGTACTAGACCCCTCAGCTTCGTTCGCTCAGACCTAGATACGGAACGATGTTGCTACCTGTAGAAGGACAAAGGTTGGTTGCAAGTATGTATGCAGACCCGTGGTTATAGTGAACACGTGTAGAGAATATAAGAAACTAGTGAAAACGTGGGCCATAATTGGGGACTGTACGCTAGATAATGCACACTAAAGTGTGCTATAAGCGATTTAATGCTTAGTCATGTGATCGATTCTGAGGCGTCTGATTCGTTGAGGGTCACGTGAGTAGTACTACACTGTAAAAGAGAAGGGCTTTTTTAACCATGCTGTGGTCACCTCAGTTGCATCTCATGCAGTGCTTCCTTGGTGAATGAGAACTCAAGTGCAGTCTGCTATGATCCTATTAGTAGCTATTGCTTAGTAATAAGCCTACTTAGGTCAAGTTTCTTAGTTGCGGGTAACTAGGAGAAGTATATAGGATGCACTTCCAAACAATGTGCATTCAAGCAGATCATTTACACTGCTTGACCACTATAGGTCCTCCAACAGACATACATATAGGCAAACAATTAAGCTAAGTCACATATCTAATGTTAGAAGCTACACGACATTTGTGGCTGTGGACCCATGCATTCTTTGATAACCACTGTGGAGGAGGCACTGAGATGCAACTATGGTGACCAGACTCTGGTCATAGCAACCCTCCTCTTATTACAGTGATAATGGCTATACTACCGTATGGCCGGAAAATTTGGCGGGAATTAAATTTGGCGGATTGGCTCTAAAAGACTGTGAATTGTATTTGGCGGATTAAAATTTGGCGGATTTGGAAATTTGCAGAGCGAGAATGACGTCATACTAACCGCACGGCTAGGCTGTGGAACGCTCAATAATTTACGTGAGATCTTGTGTCAGTAGGCTGCGATGGAGTCCGAGTTTGCGGTGGAGAGCTGTGTTCGAGGTACCATGTCTACGAAAAACCTCTGGGATGCGAGTGTAGGAGAGGAAATGCCGTGCGAGTGGTACGCAGTAGCAGTGATGCGAAGGAGCGCCATCGTCGGCCATGTACCCAGGAAGATATCGGCTGTTTGCTCGCTATTTCTGGCCGACCAGCTGCCTGCTCGCTCTTTCTGGCAGATCAGAGACAGAGGTACTATCGTATTATGAGTGCTTGCGCGAGAGCTAGCTCGAGCTTCGCTACGAGACCCCGCCCACATCATGTCATGACGAATATTGGCAGAATTTAATTTGGCAGTGCGTTCATAATCCGCCAAACCGCCAAATTAAATTCCCCACCAAATTTTCCGGCCATACGGTATATAACAGTCTTGGTCTATGTTGGAGCATTCCTCACTTTCCACTATTCACAGGCCTTCAAATTCCACAGCAGAGAGCCACCAATCCAGGATCAGATGAGACGCCCCCAATACTACAGCTAATTCCTTATTCTTCACTGTCTGATGTCTCATCCCCCAACACAATGCCACTAGCTCCTTCCTCACAAAGTTGTAGGTCAGCTTTCGATGTTTATGCCCATAAGCTCCGATCAAGTTACAAAGGGCACAGCCTTTTTCCAAAGGATGCTTGGCCTCCTCGGCTCAGTGAGGTGTACATCAACTTGGCCTTAGTCCAACATGAAAATCTGCCGGTGAACAAGTCATTGAATGATTTTGTGAAGACTACCCTTCATGGCACGGTAGACGACCTAATTTGCTTCCGCAAATACGGCATC
This sequence comes from Axinella damicornis, assembly GCA_963931865.1. Taxonomy (NCBI): domain Eukaryota; kingdom Metazoa; phylum Porifera; class Demospongiae; order Axinellida; family Axinellidae; genus Axinella; species Axinella damicornis. Next base: position 20,957,748 of record OZ007505.1, on the reverse strand, counting down.
AATGATGAGTTCTTCCGAAGAAAGGAAAAAAGGCTCCAAGATGAGAAGACTGGGTATATGGAGACCTTACAACGACTTGTTAATTCACAAGTGCCAGCTGGGTTCATGCGCAAGAAGCTTGGCATTCCAGATGACGTAGGAAAAGGTTTGCCAGATGCACAGCAAGTTCGTAGTGTCTTGGATATGCCTAGCTTCTTTCATCATACACGTCTTCGAAAGCTACTGGCTGCACCTGTGGCTGAAACTAGTCCCCCTTCTGTATCCCCTGATGGTGCTGCAAGCATAGGGTCTGCTTTTGACCCTCAAACACTTGCCTCAGAGGCATCTGATCCAAACCCGAAAGGTATCAAGGTGCTAATTGATGGGGCACCAGGCGTGGGGAAAACTACACTGACGTGGAAGATAAGTCAGGATTGGGCTTGTGGTAATCTTTTCAATGAGGTAGTTCGAATTTCGCTTCGTGACCTGCCGTCCAACCTCCAACACATCTCAGATCTACTTGCAACTGAAGACACTTCAATGAAAGAAGTGAGAGAAGCTGTAGCAAAGGTATTGGATGACAGCCATGGTGAAGATATCATGTTCACACTTGACGGATGGGACGAACTTTCACCCAGCGGGAGAAAGAGAGATTCCCTGCTTTGCAAGCTTGTCCGTGGAGACATTCTTCCCTTATCTTCCATTGTTGTCACTTCCCGTCCTTATACCTCTCGCTGGTTACAGCTTCCAGACATGGTTCCACGCCATATTGAAATATTTGGCTTCACCCAAGAGCAAATCATGTCTTGTATCCAAAAGACATTCATCACTGATGCTGCAGCTGCAAAGAAGTTGATCAAGCTGCTTGAAGTCCGCACAGACATATTCAAGCTCTGTTATATTCCACACAACCTGTCCATAGTCATCTACATATACAGAACATCAACCTTTCAGCTTCCCAAGACACTAACACAGCTTTATGAGCAGTACACCAACAATACGATCATGAAGCATATGCAGAAAGAGGCTGAGGATCCAGAGTCTTGCCTATACTTGGAAAACAAAGGTAAGCTTCCAAAAGAAGTGCTTGAGCTGTATGAGTTGCTGTGTACTGTGGCTCTTAATGGTTTGCTTGGAAACAAGATGGTGTTTTCTGATACCGATCTCGAGAGTAGCAATCCGCTACTTGTTCAGAAGGCCAACACACTTGGCCTCATGACAGCATACAAGAGCTTCACTCCATGTGGAATCAAACGCTCCTTCCAGTTCATTCATGCCACAATCCAGGAGTTCTTGGCTGCAGAAGCCTTGGCCAACCAACCAGCAGAGAAGCAAATTGATGCAGAATATCAACAAATCGCACTTCAGAATGGTCCTCATACTTTATGCTGGCAAAGCAGATCTCAAAGCTTTTGAAGACATCTTCCAAGTGCCTATCACATATGCTGGCTACCTGAACATTGACCGACTTCTCCTTCTCTCTCAAATGGCCTATGAGGCTCAAAGTCCTGATCTCTGCCATCAACTGGCACAGCAGTTTCCAGAGTCCTCAATCGATCGAGATTGAGCTCTCTCGTTTCACTAACATCCACAGATTCACAGTGAGTGAGTTTGACCGCCTGATGCTCCGCTACCTCTTGTTCCACAGCAGCACCTCTTGGAAGGCACTTGAAATTCCTCATCAGTATCCTTTACAGGAATTTGTCGATACCCTCACACATGCACCTAAAGAGGTAAGCTTCCAAGAACTCCATGTGAGCACTGGTATTCCTGACTCAGTTTTTGAGGCTATTGCACACCGCAGAATTGCAGCTTTTCTAAAGCTCAAGGCAGTCAAGATTTCCAGCTCCATCAGCAATGCAGTCTCTACTTTGTTGAACTTGGGTGGTCTCACACATCTCCATATAGATTGTGATGATCAAGAGGGATTTGAATCAGCCATGGAGGTCACCAGACACAACATGTCCCTTCAGTACCTCAGTATGAGGTCTACTGACCCCAATAATTCGCTGTTGTGAATTCACTGTCAGCTGGAGGTAGCCACGGCGATGGATGCCTTCAAGAAAATCTACCTCTCCCCTCCCATGGCCCCAGACTTTTTGCGCTATAAACCTCTGAAATAGGGGCGGAATCGTCGCAGGAAGGGTCTGGGCCATGCGAGACTACTTGGAACTATGGATGCCTCAAATGAACAATTTTTCAAGATTTGATGTTGTCATTTAGTCCTTATACTTGTCTGTCATTTTCTATATGTACTGACTGATGGGCCACCTTGGGCCTCTACAAGTCATTAAAAAAAAATTCAACTAATGATGAGCGTGTTATGAGTCCGTTCACACCAGGTACTATGGCAGTCAGTGGAGCCAGGAGGTTGGCGGCCGTGGTAAGACAGGAGGCCGATTCAAACTCTGTGCATTCATGCAGTAGGTTATCACACACACTGACACACACACACACATGCATGCACACACACGCACATGCATGCACACACACGCACATGCATGCACACACACGCACATGCATGCACACACACGCACATGCATGCACACACACGCACACATACACACACACACACACACACACACACACACAGCTGTCTTCTAACAGTAAGAAGGTCAGACTGTTTGATGTGGATGCCGAGGAGGAGGAGGAGGAGGAGGAAGCTGACTGAGATTCTAATAATTGTACAGATCATAATTCAATGCTGGATGGGGACAGTAACGTTGATCAAACAACAATCACATACTCCATATCTGGATGAGTAGCTACATGGACCACTGCCAGTGTCACATGACACTGAATGGAATGTGATTCATGCTGCATGAGTCGGCTGTGTACACGTATGTATACATGAATCAACCACCCCAAATGCAGTATACTAGGCAACTGTCCATTTTAGCTCAGCAGTTGGGTCTGCAGGGCACATGCAAGTTATCCATGGTATAACATAGCGATACTGATATGTGAGGGACCTGGGTGCATGAGTAGGGCTTGCACCACAGCATACCTTAACTGGCTTACTGTTGCAACCTTGAAGCCAGCCATTCTCATAGTCTGCAGCCCATTTGGCTGTAGTATAGTTTGCTTCAAGGTTGACTTGTCTGTAAAGACCGACAGCAAAAATGGAGGTTTAACAATAATGACGGTCATTGTGTTTATCAATGTGCTCTGGGCCCCAATTGTACTTAGCCCTGTAGCTTCAAGTAGAATTAAGAACACCTGACATTTCAACTCTTTGGTATTTTAGGGTACAGGTTCATATTAGCCCATGGGTATTCTTTGTGAGTGATCACAAGACAAGAAAAGAAAAAAATCACTGTTTCAGGTCCTGCTTGAATGTGGCTTGATTTGCTTGTGTACCGACTGTAGGATCAGTTGTAGGAATGTGCTTTGTACAGGTTCAGTTGTTATATCGTTTTCCTCAGTCATCGTTCCAATAGGCTGTCACAAGAATGTTCATAATTATTAATCCAATCAGTTGAATCTCTATGAAACGCATTCCTACAATTCATTCTAGTTGGTACATAAGTGAAGGTATCAGCCACATTACTGAGCACAGAGGATTGAAACTATGGTAACCGACAACCAACTGTACATGTAGCTACAACAGTAATACCTGAGAGATTCATTTCAAAGTTCAGTTCAGTTCAGGTGCCACTGTTTGAGTGTTCTGTAGACTGAAAATGACCTAGAGAAAGAAACTTGGGCCCTAAAGAGTTAATTAACTTCTTTCCCAGACTGTTCCCCAGTGGCGTAGGAACCATTCCCAGACTGTTCCCCAGTGGCGTAGGAACCATTCCCAGACTGTTCCCAGTGGCGTAGGAACCATTCCCAGACTGTTCCCCAGTGGCGTAGGAACCATTCCCAGACTGTTCCCCAGTGGCGTAGGAACCATTCCCAGACAGTTCCCCAGTGGCGTAGGAACCATTCCCAGACAGTTCCCCAGTGGCGTAGGAACCATTCCCAGACTGTTCCCCAGTGGCGTAGGAACCATTCCCAGACTGTTCCCCAGTGGCGTAGGAACCATTCCCAGACTGTTCCCCAGTGGCGTAGGAACCATTCCCATGGCCAGACTGTTCCCCAGTGGCATAGGAACCATGGGTGCTCGGGTGCTGGTGCACCCATAACATTTCAGATGTCATTATTATGTTGATACTTAAATAAAGTATAGCTATTTGCATTGCGCCTCCTGTTGGCGTGTTTCCAAATGATGATAATAATAATATAATATAATATTATGCATGAACTCAGGTCCCAGACCCAAATTGTACTGCCGAGATGGTGGCAATGGATACCATATGGCAGTTGCACACTCTTATTGTTATGAACTCTTAATGTATTTATGATCATAGGCTACAAGATCTACAATATAATCAAGCCTATACAGTAATAGTAACAGAGACAGGTGCATGTGATATGCTAGAGACAGGTGCATGTGATATGCTAGAGACAGGTGCATGTGATATGCTAGAGACAGCTAGGTGACTATAGTAAATGAGCTGGTGTACGAGTGATAAAGTCAAAGGTAGTCCTGGCAACCACATTAAATTCAGGGCTACTACTCTCGCCCTTCCTAGGCTGAAACTTGACCTTGCAAGGTTCAGAATTCATATCGGTCTGGTTGTGCACAATGTCGCTGTGGATAGCGTCGAGGTGCAATTGCAGCAGGCCTAGGAGGTGGATATGCATGGTCGATAGTATAGGGGGTTCTCACTGCTGGTCCCTCACATTCGTATGTGGATCGGATTGCAGAGATGTCGCGTTGCTTGGAACATTTCGGTGTTGTAGGCGATTTGTATGAACAACTTTGGTGGTGTTTCTGCTATGTTTAATTTCCATACTGATTGGGCTCTTCGCTGATTGCATGGATGACCCATTCCCCCTCCCACTTAGGATCGAGTTTCCCGGCTGTTGGGACAGAGAGCCCCACAGGATCACCAACGTAAACAATGGCGCTGATGTATGTTGGTCATAAGCTCTTTTTTGATTTTGAGCTGCGTTCAAGGTGAGACTGATACCCAGCCGTCCCCTCGTGGTACACAAGACTGTCCCAGCAGTGAGCAGACAGCACTGGAGGAGGGCTTGCAGACCGCAAGCACTGGAACAGATAGCTACTGTACCTCACCAAAAGGAGGTCACCTCAATGCACCTGCACATCATGTGCTCTCTCGTAATGGAGAAAGCTGATAAAATTGTTTGGTGAATGCTGCAATCACTCCTTGCCTCCCATTACTAGTGCTGTGCTGTCTGGACCGAGTTGAGATAGATTGCACAGAGCAAATGTCCCGAAGACTCTACTAGTATGTAGCTACACATGCATAGACAGACTGAAAATGTCGTGGGTAGCTAGCTACATGCAAGTAGCCAGATGTACATAATTGTCTATGATAGCTTGTGAATCCTCACTTGGAAGTCAATGCCATTGCATGCATGCAGCTGGCTATATTGGACTAAGTTTAAGATCTGTATGTGGTAGGACGAATGTTTTAGGAGTGGCATGCACAAATGGAACAAATCAGAGCTTGCTACGTAGCTAGCTACCTCAAAATAGCAATTAAGGTAGGAAGCACGGCATCGGCGAAATCGCCAATTTTGCTCATGAATAATTAATGAGATGACGTCTCTCGCATACGGTTATTTAGAGTTATTCCTCTGTTTACGTTTTCCCATGGCGGCAACCGGAATAAACAAGGGGGCTTCTCTCTTTGATGCGGCTAGCGGCCCTTTCAAGTTTCAAATCGGCACTCTGATGTGGCCGTGCGGTACTTTGAAGATTTGTTTGAACACTTTTTTTTTTTTTTTTTGAGTAAAGAGCTATTCTGGCTTATTGAGTGTAGCGATGGGCTATCTGAGTGTGAATAGCTAGGTGGAGTGAGCAGGAATGTTTGTGGGTCTGCTGAAGTGGCCGAAGAACAGCCTGGAAAGTGAACAGCCTCCGACAGCTCCCTGGCCAAGGTACTCTAGAGAGTTGACCTTTCGGCATTACAGGCCCCGCCCATTTTCGTGTTAGGGCGAATTTGGCTGGTTTGGTAGCTGGACTGGGCTGGTGAGAGGGAGTAGATGTGTGGCCAAAACTCTCTAACCGAGAGGTGAACGTGGAAAAGCATCCCTAGTTTTGTAGGTTGACCTTTTGGAAACTGGCCTTGGCTTGAGTCGGTTTTAGTTGGTGTGCGTGGAATTTTTTTTTGAAAGCCTAGGGTAGCCAAACCTCTGTTTTTGAGGGTGGCAGTGAGTTTTGGGCTGTAGCCTGCAAGTGAGGAGAGCAGGTGGTAAATCCATCCGTAGTTTTTGGGCCTGTGTTGTGTGTGTATTGATGATGGGGTCAGAGTGTGGGTGGGGCCTTGGAGAGGGTCCAAATTTTCAGTTTCGTAGAGGGCCTTAAAATTGAGTTTTAGGGCATTTTCAAGCAGAGGGAGCAGTTTGATGCAAAGTATTGCTGAAACTTGTGTACGCTTTGATGCTGCCCATTTATCCATCAACTTGGTTTCGGAGATCGCGGTACCCATGTTTACTACCTTAAAGCAGTTTCTTTCCATACTATGGGCATATTTGAGTACAAGGTTTTTCGGAATCCTTGCAACACTACACTAAAATGCTCAAAGCGAATTGCGTGGACCATTCCATATATGGAGCGCTCGGGCTATACAACTGTACTGAACTTTGGCCTTTAATTAAGTTACTAGGGGTTTCACACAGATGAAGTTTTGACCACAATGTTCCCAAACTTTGTGGAGAGATGTAGATACACTCACGCTAGCATGGGAGTGGCCTTCCGAGCGAAGTTGCATGTGTTAGTAGCAGCAAACCTCACCGGGTGGGCGTGGCCAATTTAACGACGTCAGCCGCGGCCGGCCGACTGTATAAAGCCAGTTAGCGCGACCAATGATGCAGGCAATTTCTGCAGTGTTTTACCCGTTTAATTAGCTGTTGTGAGAGTGAAGCACCTGGCAAATATGCAAGCAATGTGTCTTTTCCTGATCGTGGCAGCACCTTTAATTTTGCGCACAAGCGCGCAGTCTGCCGTGCAAACAACTGCTAGTTATTGCGTCGGATTGGACGTCGATGGAACTGCAGACGAATGGGACAGCTGCGATGCGCCCGAAATCACACTCGACATGATGCAAATAGGTATACCCGACAGCGGTACATTGAGTGAAGCTCTGCGGGTTCGCTTCGCGCACGACGGTACAAACGTATACGTGCTTGCAAGAATACAGGACGCCGACTACCACTTCAACCTTACCACAGGTAACGGTTTTTCACATTCTGTTGCGGTCATGTGGCAAGTAGGAGAGAATGCCATCATGAACAATATGGGGGGATGCTCGCCACCCACGCCTCCAAGCGGCGATCAGTCCGACTGTGCTGCAATCCAGGCTTTGTGTGCGGCCGAAAGTAATACAACTGCACAGTGTGGAAACTGTGACGCATCACGACTGACGGACATATGGCACATGGAAACTGCAAGCAATGATCATACCAGTAACTCAGATGATGAATTTTCTGTGCATCCTTGCCTGAGGGGCGATGATGGAGCTGGTTCAAGCCATTTTAGCAGCTTTCGACAAACCAACACAAGATATCGGAACCAGATTCGCTATGCTTGGTCACACTCTGCAATCGATTCGTACATGTACCCCTTCGGAACAGTTGGAGCGAGCGGCCAGTATATTTATGAGTTTTCCCGCCCACTGGTGACGAATGAGAACACAGACGCGCAGTTCCAAGTTGGACAGAATGCCTCGTTTGCCTTTGCTTTCTGGATCCCTCCGGGTGTAGGCATGGAGTGGGCAGACGCTAACCATTACGTCGCACCGTCAAGTTTTCAGTTTGGAACTGTCGTGTTTCAGCCCATGGCAGTGACAGCCAGTCCGTGCACTTGCAATAGTGCACTGTCGACTGCCAAGTCAGGTCTCATATCAAATATGAGACCTGACTTTGCAGTCGACAGAATAACAACAGCAGCTATAATGGCAAATTTTGCCATTATAGCTACTGTTGTTATGCTTAAATTGCTTATGATACCGCGCCGGAAGCGTAATAGCTATGATAGAAGCTGTATCCATGCTTTATGAAACATTTTGCAGTTTATAGTGCAGCGGCATATCTAGCTGCATAGGTAGCTATAGTGCATGGTACTAGTTCAGGCAAATAATATGTTGTGTTGATTGTATAGCTACACATTGTTTTTTCCCTCCTTTTATTTAATTGCTTGCATGAGCTGTTTGAATACCTTCAGAAGTACTCCTTGAAGAATTCTACGTAGAGGTTAAGAGAAAACCAAGGGTGCACATGCGGGGTTCCTGAGCAAAGTTTCGAGTCGACGGCCGGCCGCGGACAAGAAGTCACTCGGCGGATGACTCGGCGAAGCCGGTGTCATAAAAGTTTGGGGCCCCCATGAGAATGGGGCCCCCTGGGGCCCCCTGGGGCCCCAGAATATTAATATTTTGGGGCCCCCAACGTGAGAATAGGGCCCCCTCGCGGCGGGCGGGTGGAGAGTTCGGTACGATCATCCCAAACTCGAATGTCAGAACCTGTCAAGCGCAGTATAATTTTAAAATTATGGGGCCCGGGGGGGCCCAAATTAGGGGGGCCCCATTTTCACATGACACCGGTACCGCGCCGGTGTAGTGGGTGTGGCGAGAGGCTGGCTCGCGAGACTAGGAAAAGCATGCGTACGCATGGGGACCGGGAACGAGGCTAGCGCCGGTGTCACAGCGGATCGCGTCCGGCCGCGGATAGTGTCCGCCCCGGACCCGATATGCTAGCAGATTGTGTCCGCTTTCGCGGATGGTGTCCAGGGGGCGGACGCTAACTGCTAGCGGATGGAGTCCGCCGGACTCGGTCCGCCTGGACACTAGCTATCTGTTTAATAGCATGCAGATACTGTCCAGGCAGATACTATCCCACCCCGCTGACACTATCCAGGCGGACACTATCTGCTAGCAGATACTTGTAACGATAGTCTACGCTACCACTGGGTTCACGATCTCAAGCATCATTCAATACTCAAAGGCATCAGTACAGTCTAGTCACACGAGATTGATCACGTGATGATTGCATAACTTATCAGATAACACAATTACGTCACAATACTGTCCATGCAGGCGGACACTATATGCTAGCAGATATAATACTGTCCAGGCGGACACTATCTGCTAGCAGATACTGTCCAGGCGGACACAATCTGCTAGCGGATAGTGTCCGGGACACAACCAAGATAAGAATAGCTAATTGTAGCATAAGTGGTAAATGTTGCATAAAAATAATAATAAGATGAATGTTGCACAATAAAGATGAATAATAACAATGTTGAATAGTACAATTACAATGCTGTTTGTTCATTTCCTTGCACCCTGTACTTTACCTCACTGTTCTTTGTTCTTGTATCAGTAGTATTTTTCGGTTTCTTGGACAGCCGTCATCATATATTGTTACTGTACTGATTTATTTCCTGGACAGCCTTCATATTATATTAGCCTCATGGCTAGGTGGCTACATGTCAAGGTCATGGCCTTCGCGGGACGGTTGTACGGACAGAATCAAAACCATGGCCTTCGCGGGACAGTTGTACGGATCGGGTATTCACCAGTTGTGGTGGTAGGTGAAGAAGCCAGTAACTTCCTATTCCGGACATTGTGGTTCAGACACTGTAGGGTATTCACCAGTTGTGGTGGTAGGTGAAGAAGCCAGTAACTTGGACATTGTGGTTCACACAGACAATCTAGGTGCTCCCTAGGTATTCATTATTCACCAGTTTTGCTTAGGGTGGCAGCTGCAGAAGTCAGTAACTTCCTATTGTGGTTCAGACAATCTATGTAGGAGTTCCCTGAGGCGAGTGGTTCCAGACTGAGATAGTATTAGGTACAAACGAATATTTAAATGCATTAGTGTGAGCAAAAACTTAAGGTTGGTACAACAAAGGTAAGGTTTGAAAATGTCTACTAGGTTGAGAAATAAATACATTGTCTGGGAAATAAAAATGACCATGAATAATTTTGTAAAGAGTACAAAGACTTAAATATAATCTGGGGTTGGCATTTGGGTTATATCAAGCAGATCCTGATATCCTGAGTCCCAGCTCTTAGTACACATTTTCAGGGCAAACTTTTGGACATTCTCCAGTTTCGTGATATCTTTTGTTAGGGAGGGGTTCCAGACTTGAGCAGTGTACTCAAGATGAGGGCGCACAAGCATTTGGTACATTTCAAGAAGACTGTGAGTCTGACTATTAGTGTTTGTAGAGAACCTTCTATACAAAAGTCCAACAAGTTTCTTAGCCTTGGTACAAATGGAGTGACCTGAACGTGTGACCTGTTGTCTCAAGGCGTCGTGCTAGAACTTCATAGAATCGTAGCTAGCCAAAACTAAACTGGTCACCGTCTTGCCAGTTTGCAGACGAAAGAGGTCATGGCGAGTACTACGGCGATATAGCGGTGTTGTCCTGTGCATAAATTAGCTCAAGAAGTGGTTTAGTTGGTAAGCTATCCTTGACAGAAGTTCTGTAGCTATAGCTACTAGCTAGCTAGGTATGATGAAGCTTAAGGTAGGAAGCACGGCATCGGCGAAATCGCGCAATTTTGCTCATGAATAATTAATGAGATGACATCACTCGCATACAGTTATACAAGTAATAAAAAACATTTGAAAATGTAACAGGATGTAGTGATACCAGAACGGCAAAAAGTAAGGAAACAAGGCAGGGATGATCGCACAAAACAGTGAAGTATACAACCCCCTACAGAGATCTTTTTCCATATACGTGTATAATGAAAAAAGATATGTAGGGGGATTGTATACTTCACTGTTTTGTGCGATCATCCCTGCCTTGTTTCCTTACTTTTTGCCGTTCTGGTATCACTACATCCTGTTACATTTTCAAATGTTTTTTATTACTTGTTTACGTCTTTTTTTTTTTAGCAGCAGCGCATGCAATTTGCCTCACAGAGCAGAAGTCGGTGTCCTCACAAGTAGTAGGAGCCCTTGCTTTGGTATATGGACAATATTGACTCCAGTATTCACATTGGCTGAAGAATCAGACCCAAGTCAACCCTTTTCTGGATGGATACTAAGGCAGTAATCACTGTCTGGACTCTGAAGACCATAATATTATTAGCTAGCTAGCTATACCAGAAGTAGCAAGATTTAGAAATAGGCATTCAGCCCTCTCACAGAACACAGTAGGTAGTAACATACATAAACTAGAGGTGTTCATAGAACACATACCCCGCGCTGAACATCAGGCCAGGATGCATGCAGTGCAGCTACAATCGACGTGACATCTCTGTCTATGCGCAACGGCGAACAGGGCTGCTATCGCATATACTGTGTTCGTGTATGGCCATATCCAAGGTGTGGGAGTGACCGCTTACCGTATATACTATATTGTGAAGCTGGAGTACATAAATCGTGAGAAAGCACTGTTTCCTTGCGGTCATCTCGAAGCATGAAGTTTCCAAATGCACTGCGTGTCCTGTTCTTGAAGTCACGAAGAGGTGGAGCTAATGTTATGAATAGTTATGAAAAGTAGGAAATAGCCGAAATACAGCGAAACGGAGCGCCTTGACTTCAGTCAGGTACACATAGAGCAGTTTTTTGCTATTTGCTATTGTTTGACTCCATTTGGATGTTTTTTGAGGGTCTAGCTATGTGGCGAGATTTCAAATTTTTTCGCATGACAGACTGACGGACTGACAGACTGACTGACAGACAAAACCGATTGCTTAACCCCGTTCGCGCATGCGCGCGCGGGGTAATTATATGCAGAGTAACCAGAGTTCAGAATTTACCTCGGTTTTATGAAGTACGAAATTTTATTGTCAACACAACGGCGCAAGACACTTCTAATTCAGCGATCTTGAGTAATAATTACGTTCGTTGCTAAGTGATCGCGCATGCGTACAAACGAGAAAATGGCGTGACTAAAGAAGCCATAGTTATTGAGTGGGCAGCTGCAGCCGCCTGGTGAAAACTTGGTGGTTGCGAAAAAGCGATGGCCAGGTGCACTACTCTGTGTGAAATGCTGCTGTTTCGTGCGAAAACCATCATGAGAGATTGAGGCGACGTAGAGCTAGCCCGTCTGAAGAAGAAGAAGAAAGAAAAACAATTTGCCCGTTTTGCGCGTACCTGGTGTGGTACTTTCGCGACGGTTTTTCGCGACGCGAGGAGTTTTGTTGGTCATGAAAACACTCGAAGATGAACGGTATGTGGTTATAAAGGCTTATAAGTGTACCGTTTCTGAGATTTGGAGAGATTCTTTTGTATTAGCATATATTGCGTGTATGTCGTATCCCTACATACAGAGTCTACCGACTCTGTGATACATACAGAGTCTACCGACTCTGTGATAGAGTTATTCATCTGTTTACGTTTTCCCATGGCGGCAACCGGAATAAACAAGGGGGGCTTCTCTCTTTGATGCGGCTAGCGGCCCTTTCAAGTTTCAAATCGGTACTCTGATGTGGCCGTGCGGTACTTTGAAGATTTGTTTGAACACTCAGTAAGAAGCTATTCTAGCTGATTGAATGTGGCGATGGGCTACATGTATCTGAGTGTGAATAGCTAGGTGGAGTGAGCAGGAATGTTTGTGGGTCTGCTGAAGTGGCCGAAAAACAGCCTGGAAAGTGAACAGCATCCGACAGCTCCCTGGCCAAGGTACAATATACTCTAGAGAGTTGACCTTTCGGCATTACAGGCCCCGCCCATTTTCGTGTTAGGGCGAATTTGGCTGGTTTGGTAGCTGGACTGGGCTGGTGAGAGGGAGTAGATGTGTGGCCAAAACTCTGTAACCGAGAGGTGAACGTGGAAAAGCATCCCTAGTTTTGCAGGGGGTAGGTTGACCTTTTGAAGAGTGCCCTTGGCTTGAGTCGCTTTTAGTTGGTGTGCGTGGAATTTTTTTTGAAAGCCTAGGGTAGCCAAACCTCTGTTTTTGAGGGTGGCAGTGAGTTTTGGGCTGTAGCCTGCAAGTGAGGAGAGCAGGTGGTAAATCCATCCGTAGTTTTTGGGCCTGTTTTGTGTGTGTATTGATGATGGGGTCAGAGTGTGGGTGGGGCCTTGGAGAGGGTCCAAATTTTCAGTTTCGTAGAGGGCCTTAAAATTGAGTTTTAGGGCATTTTCAAGCAGAGGGAGCAGTTTGATGCAAAGTATTGCTGAAACTTGTGTACGCTTTGATGCTGCCCATTTATCCATCAACTTGGTTTCGGAGATCGTGGTACCCATGTTTACTACCTTAAGATGGTGACGAAATCGGACTCTTGGTTATCGACTCCCGTGTACTCTCAGGTACGTTTGCGAGTGTTTTTGTAGGCAGTGTCATTCTGTCTCCACGCTTGGTTTGGGGGGTTGTAGCTTCTTTGGCTGATTTCCTGCTAGGGCATCAGTATGGTATTAAAATTCGACATTTCTTTGGCCATCCCTAAATAGAGAACTCTACCGAGTTCTCCGATAAAAGCAGAACGGCGTGCCGCAGATTATATATGTGCGAAGACAACCAGCGAATTCGAAGCCGTCACTTGTGAACGAATTAAGGAGTTCTAGTTAGGTAGTAGCTAATTAAAAGGATGTCACGGCGTGCATGCTGTAAGGGAAATGCGGGTATATTTCGGAAGGGGGGGGGGGGGGGGGGGGGGGGGGGAGTTAGCTAGTGCACTAGGTAGCGTTTATGTACCGTTGGTAAATTGTATCCAACATGGCCGGCGCACACGGTAGGGCAGGTAGGGCAATGGCCCTACCACTTTTTCCAGGATCCTTATATCACTACTTCACACCCTCTCCTTTTGCTTCTTCACCGCTTTATTTTCCTCCTTACTAACTTGCTGCCGCTACGTTGCAACTCCTGGCCTGGCCTCCTCAGCTCGCAATACCGTGCGTTGCCTGAAACCGAACGGCTTGGGAACGAGACCACGATCTAGTATACCCCTCCGTGTACGTACGTATTATGTTCGTGAGCGAAATTTGAGCAAGGAAGAAGCTCATGGCGGCCCTGGGACCTGCAATTCTCGTACATCTGGAACTTGCAGTGCAAAGCGCGAAGGTGCCACGAGAGCCCATCCTGAGAAGTGAAAAATGAAGGCGTAATAAATTTTCCGCGCTTCGCGCGGACTGATCGGCGCTACGCGCCTCTAGCTCTATGAACTGCCTCCGGCAGCGTTTAATATATAGTGCCCCCCCCCTTTCATAAATCCTGTATCCGCCCCTGCCCTACCACCTCCTCTAAAGGGAGTGCTCCGGCCCTGTCCAAGAGCTAGTTAGTCGTTGCTACTCCAAAAGTGACACACTTGGTGCTGTTATAGCACCACACTTTTAACAGTGTATCGAGGGCGTAGCCTAGCCCGAGACTAATTTTTGCGCGGTTGATATACGGCCAGTCTAGCCGCGCTAGCCTGGCTGTGCGCGGAAGACGGAGCCTCTAGGACCAATCAGATCTCACTGAAGTGATTCGTTCCAGCCGCGCACGTCTAAAAGGCTAGACTGGAGCTATTATAAAACTTGTCAAACCTGGATGCCTCCAAAGGTGCAGAACTCCTCAACTCTAGCTGGAACTTCACCGGTTCACAGGTACATGTAATTGGCATCAATACATTAAGATTTTAACGTGTGTGTGTCTGTCTGTGAGTGACGGAAGTGGGATGTTCGTGGGGCGGGACTAGACTATAGTGACGCGCGACCTTCGTACTTTAATTTATTTACTGAACTTTAAACTCCGCGAAGAATGTTCGAGAACATTGGGCCCGGGGCATGGGCTGGAATCCAGCAAGCGCAATCGGGGAGCAGCAGTCGAAGCGGACGTAATCGGGCGAGCAGCAGTTGAAGCGGACGCAATATCGGGGAGCAGCAGTACTAGTTGTAATCGGGGAGTAGCAGCCCGGCCAAGCGGACGCGATCGGGAGCCGCGCAGCTGAAGCGGACGCAAGCGGCGAGCAGCAGCTGAAGCGGACGCAATCGGGGAGCAGCTCTGCACAGAGAGCTGTCCGCGCCGGATTACGCACGGTAGGCGAACGAGGGGGAAGTAGCTGAGCGAGCGAAGCGAGCTCAGCTACTTGTTACAGATAAACGTGCTAGACCCTCTCTTCGCCGCGTGTGCGCGTGACGGCCAGGCGGAGAGGGGCTAGCGGCTAGACCGCATGAAAGCCCGCCGTGAGTGCAAGCAGTCCAAATTGCCACCGTTCCGGAAATCCATTCACGCCTGAACAAATTTATTTACAACATTTTCCGGAAGTATGCGGTACAGCTAAATCTGAAGTAATGAAGTGACCGCACAAAAAAGGTTATAACTTCGGATGTCACAGGTGTAGTGATTTTAATAATGTTTGGTATGCAAGCTCAGCTACAGCAGCTCTATGCACCAATGCATGTGCAAGAGATATGACCTGACAAACTGGATTTGAGTGAAATGAGCACCATCTTCACAAAAATTGGTGCCATTTGCATTAACCAACTCCTGGACAGATAGCTATTGCAGGTATTTTGTTCAAGTAGTATGAATGCTATAGTTATCAATTTCCGTGTTCCAGCAATGCAAATGTATAAACAAGCCGCATAATTTAATGCATGTAGGAATGAGAAATTGAATAGTCACTGGCATTAACATATGTTTCCGTACTTTTTGCCGTTCTGGTATCCCTACATTTTAAAATGTTTTTGGTAATATATAATACCTACGTACATCAAACGGTTGCCATGGTGATGCCACGTACCATGGTATATAATATTTACCGAGTACTGGGAAATTGCACGAGTGACAGTATGGCAACAGACAAGTGATGTTTCCCAGTACACGGTAAATAACGTATGCCTACAGCTATTATAGTTGCTAGCTCCGACGCGCCGGTGTCACAGCGGATCGCGTCCGGCCGCGGATATAGTGTCCGCCCCGGACCCGATATGCTAGCAGATTGTGTCCGCTTTCGCGGATAGTGTCCGGGGGGCGGACGCTAACTGCTAGCGGATGGAGTCCGCCGGACTCGGTCCGCTAAATTAAATACGGTCGACGACGGCGCGACCGCGTACGTACCGAGTACCGTTACGTGTATATCCTTGGCCGTGCACGTGCGCATTGGGCGTGTCGATATAGGACAACATCACAGCCATGGTCGAAGACCCAGGTGAGGGCGAGTCTAAGTAGCAAAACCACTGTGGAATGACTAGGCTCTTAGCTACCACTGCGATTGCAGAGGCACAGTAGAGGGCTATAACTGGTATGGTAGACTAGTCTCAGTGCAGTACGTCATTTCTTTTTGGTCTTTTGTTTTTGTTTTTCTTTTTTTTCCTGTAAGTAGAAGTATAGTCTTGTTCTGAATTCTTGCCTCTTCTTTGTACATGTAATTGTTTGTCACACAGGACTCCCAGGGAGACCAGCCCCAGGCTGATGGGACTCACCTGTTAAAAATTAAAATTTATCCTATCCTATCCTATCCAGTGCCCTTTGCATAGCATCTGCCCTCAAAAAGAAACTACAAACGTTGCCGTATTCTCTAATCATTAAATTTTACTGTTCACGAAGATAACAAAGGGACAAACTTAATTGCCATTCTCGGTCTCTACCAATGGTTCCTGTTCTTACCATGTAGCAGCGAGTCCTACACTGAAAGAGCTGGTATGTCTCGGGATCAGTCGCTGGTATGAGGTGGGACTACGGCTTGACATTGATGAAGCGGAACTAGACATCATCAAACAAAACTTTCCAAGTGATGCCAAGTCTTGTCGTCTTGCCATGTTTCGGACATGGCTTCAAGTAGCCAAACAGCCGACATATCAACGTCTTGTGAATGAGTTGTGGACCATTGAGGAATGCAGAGCAGCGAAGGAACTTGCTGAAAAGTTTGGTAAGCAAGCACTGCATTGTGTAGTATCAAGGGCGCATCGAGCCACCAAAGGCGGCGAGAGGGCATGCAACTTCCTATAGCGCACGTATAAACGGCATAGTGCTGAGTGTTACTAAAAGTAAAGTTTCTGGTTAAGCACGTGAAATTGCGTGCACGGTACGGTTACGGATGTTCGACGGAACTTATTCCTGGGCAAGGAAGATGAGTGCTACCAATGTCGGTACAGAAACGCCATCCAAGCAATCTCTAGCCCAAGTACTTCTTCTAGTCCGGGTACCTCTCCTACAAGTGTAGCAGCCCAGATTCGGAGAAAGTATCGCCGGATGCAAGCCAACATTTGCCACTCTCGACAACAGCACAACAGCTTGACATTTGCTGGAGGGAGGGAATGATAGCATCGAAAGGAGCTCACGCTAGGTAGCTAGGTCCTCGTCAAAGACGAACGCTACAGACGGAATGCCAGCCATCTCGATCGTACGTACAAAAGTGACCGCATAAGGGGCGCGTGTCTAACGGTTCACGTGCTTATACAGTCAAAATTTGAATTCTATATTTAGTAACACTCAGCATTTTGCCGTCTATGAATGTTGCATGCCCTCTCGCCGCCTTCGGCAGCTCGATGCGCCCTTGGTATAGTATTAGTTGAGTGCTATGGTTTTGAAATAAGTAATATTTAAATACCAGTTTGCAGTGCATTACGGGTTTTAATGCACGAGGGCAATCTATCGAGGGTGAGATAATGCACAAGCCGAAGGCGAGTGCATTATCCACCCGAGACCGTTAACTAGATTGCCCGAGTGCACTAAAGATGCACTGCAAATTGGTATCTAAACTACAACTCCTGACCCGAAACAGCCGTTGATCTTTGAAAAGTCATTATCTAGATAGTGTGCAATAAGCGATTTAATGCTCAGTCATGTGATCGATTCTGAGGTGTCTGATTCGTTGAGGGTCACGTGAGTAGTATATAACAGTCTTGGTCTATGTTGTATATTGGAATCACTTTCCATTATTCCAATATATACAGGCCTTCAAATTCCACAGCAGAGAGCCACCAATCCAGGATCAGATGAGACGCCCCCAATCCTACAGCTAATTCCTTATTCTTCACTGTCTGATGTCTCATCCCCCAACACAATGCCACTAGCTCCTTCCTCACAAAGTTGTAGGTCAGCTTTCGATGCTTATGCCCATAAGCTCCGATCAAGCTACAAAGGGCACAGCCTTTTTCCAAAGGATGCTTGGCCTCCTCGGCTCAGTGAGATGTACATCAACTTGGCCTTAGTCCAACATGAAAATCTGCCGGTGAACAAGTCATTGAATGATTTTGTGAAGACTACCCTTCATGGCACAGTAGACGACCTAATTTGCTTCCGCAAATACGGCATCAATTTGGAAGATATTCTTAAGCCAGATGAGTTCTTCCGAAGAAAGGAAAAAAGGCTCCAAGATGAGAAGACTGGGTATGTGGAGACCTTACAACGACTTGTTAATTCACAAGTGCCAGCTGGGTTCATGCGCAAGAAGCTTGGCATTCCAGATGACGTAGGAAAAGGTTTGCCAGATGCACAGCAAGTTCGTAGTGTCTTGGATATGCCTGGCTTCTTTCATCATACACGTCTTCGAAAGCTACTGGCTGCACCTGTGGCTGAAGCTAGTCCCCCTTCTGTATCCCCTGATGGTGCTGCAAGCATAGGGTCTGCTTTTGACCCTCAGACACTTGCCTCAGAGGCATCTGATCCAAACCCGAAAGGTATCAAGGTGCTAATTGATGGGGCACCAGGCGTGGGGAAAACCACACTGACGTGGAAGATAAGTCAGGATTGGGCTTGTGGTAATCTTTTCAATGAGTACAAGTTGGTAGTTCGAATTTCGCTTCGTGACCTGCCATCCAACCTCCAACACATCTCAGATCTACTTGCAACTGAAGACACTTCAATGAAAGAAGTGAGACAAGCTGTAGCAAAGGTATTGGAAGACAGCCATGGTGAAGATATCATGTTCATACTTGACGGATGGGACGAACTTTCACCCAGCGGGAGAAAGAGAGATTCCCTGCTTTGCAAGCTTGTCCGTGGAGACATTCTTCCCTTATCTTCCATTGTTGTCACTTCCCGTCCTTATACCTCTCGCTGGTTACAGCTTCCAGACATGGTTCCACGCCATATTGAAATATTTGGCTTCACCCAAGAGCAAATCATGTCTTGTATCCAAAAGACATTCATCACTGATGCTGCAGCTGCAAAGAAGTTGATCAAGCTGCTTGAAGTCCGCACAGACATATTCAAGCTCTGTTATATTCCACACAACCTGTCCATAGTCATCTACATATACAGAACATCAACCTTTCAGCTTCCCAAGACACTAACACAGCTTTATGAGCAGTACACCAACAATACGATCATGAAGCATATGCAGAAAGAGGCTGAGGATTCAGAGTCTTGCCTGTACTTGGAAAACAAAGGTAAGCTTCCAAGAGAAGTGCTTGAGCTGTATGAGTCGCTGTGTACTGTGGCTCTTAATGGTTTGCTTGGAAACAAGATGGTGTTTTCTGATACCGATCTCGAGAGTAGCAATCCGCTACTTGTTCAGAAGGCCAACACACTTGGCCTCATGACAGCATACAAGAGCTTCACTCCATGTGGAATCAAACGCTCCTTCCAGTTCATTCATGCCACAATCCAGGAGTTCTTGGCTGCAGAAGCTTTGGCCAACCAACCAGCAGAGAAGCAAATTGAATTCTTCCTGCAGAATATCAACAAACCGCACTTCAGAATGGTCCTCATACTTTATGCTGGCAAAGCAGATCTCAAAGCTTTTGAAGACATCTTCCAAGTGCCTATCACATATGCTGGCTACCTGAACATTGACCGACTTCTCCTTCTCTCTCAAATGGCCTATGAGGCTCAAAGTCCTGATCTCTGCCATCAACTGGCACAGCAGTTTCCAGAGTCCTCAATCGAGCTCTCGCGTTTCACTAACATCCACAGATTCACAGTGAGTGAGTTTGACCGCCTGATGCTCCGCTACCTCTTGTTCCACAGCAGCACCTCTTGGAAGGCACTTGAAATTCCTCCTCAGTATCCTTTACAGGAATTTGTCGATACCCTCACACATGCACCTAAAGAGGTAAGCTTCCAAGAACTCCATGTGAGCACTGGTATTCCTGACTCAGTTTTTGAGGCTATTGCACACCGCAGAATTGCAGCTTTTCTAAAGCTCAAGGCAGTCAAGATACACATTTCCAGCTCCATCAGCAATGCAGTCTCTACTTTGTTGAACTTGGGTGGTCTCACACATCTCCATATAGATTGTGATGATCAAGAGGGATTTGAATCAGCCATGGAGGTCACCAGACACAACATGTCCCTTCAGTACCTCAGTATGAGGTCTACTGACCCCAATAAACATTTGATGTTGTCTCCTTCCACCAGACTTCCGCTGCACACCGATCATGCACTAACCCTCAGCTTTGAGAGGTTTGGTATGACTGACAAATTTGCAATTCTACTTGCTCAGTCGCTTGACCAGTCAAACTTGATTGGCAAACTGTATTTTGAGTCTTGTATACTTGCAGCAGACCACATGCGGACATTATTCAGTGCACTAAAATCCAACAAGAGTGCGTCTACTTTGCATATACGCCAACCCCCCTCCAGCAAACCATCATGGGACAACAAAGCAGAGAAGGCTCTACAGGAAATGCTTGCTGAAAACACCTCCGTCACGATCCTCACACTTGATGGATGTGGCATAAATGCCCATGTTCAAGCAACCATTGCTGATGCCTTGAAACACAATCAGTCACTTCAACATCTTGACCTTTCTCGCAATAGTTTTTCTACTGCAAATCTTGCAGCAATCATTTCAGTAATTCAAAAATGTCTTCCAGCTGATCCAGCAGCAGTTATTTCTGAACCAGTCCAAGCTCTTCATATCTTAAAGCTGACAGGGTGTAAATTATCGGATGAGTCTGCTTCAACAATTGCGACACTGATTTCCAGTGATGTGCATTCCTTAAGGTAGTAAACATGGGTACCGCGATCTCCGAAACCAAGTTGATGGATAAATGGGCAGCATCAAAGCGTACACAAGTTTCAGCAATACTTTGCATCAAACTGCTCCCTCTGCTTGAAAATGCCCTAAAACTCAATTTTAAGGCCCTCTACGAAACTGAAAATTTGGACCCTCTCCAAGGCCCCACCCACACTCTGACCCCATCATCAATACACACACAAAACAGGCCCCAAAACTACGGATGGATTTACCACCTGCTCTCCTCACTTGCAGGCTACAGCCCAAAACTCACTGCCACCCTCAAAAACAGAGGTTTGGCTACCCTAGGCTTTCAAAAAAAATTCCACACACACCAACTAAAACCGACTCAAGCCAAGGCCAGTTTCCAAAAGGTCAACCTACCCCCTGCAAAAATAGGGATGCTTTTCCACGTTCACCTCTCGGTTACCGAGTTTTGGCCACACATCTACTCCCTCTCACCAGCCCAGTCCAGCTACCAAACCAGCCAAATTCGCCCTAACACGAAAATGGGCGGGGCCTGTAATGCCGAAAGGTCAACTCTCTAGAGTACCTTGGCCAGGGAGCTGTCGGAGGCTGCTCACTTTCCAGGCTGTTCTTCGGCCACTTCAGCAGACCCACAAACATTCCTGCTCACTCCACCTAGCTATTCACACACAGATAGCCCATCGCCACATTCAATCAGCTAGAATAGCTTCTTACTTAAAAAAAAGAAAAAGAAAAAAAAAAAGAGTGTTCAAACAAATCTTCAAAGTACCGCACGGCCACATCAGAGTACCGATTTGAAACTCAAAAGGGCCGCTAGCCGCATCAAAGAAAGAAGCCCCCCTTGTTTATTCCGGTTGCCGCCATGGGAAAACGTAAACAGATGAATAACTCTAAATAACCGTATGCGAGTGACGTCATCTCATTAATTATTCATGAGCAAAATTGTGCGATTTCGCCGATGCCGTGCTTCCTACCTTAAAGGAGCTTGACCTCACATGCAACAGCATCCGGGAGGAAGGGGCCAACTGCTTATTCATAGCACTGGCAAGAAACAACTCGCTGAAAGTGTTTGAATTTGGTAGCAATCCAATATGGCTCACACATGGCCAGCATATTGAGGCAATGCTGATGCACAATCAATGTCTTACAAGACTTGGCCTTAGCAGCTCAGGCCTCCATATCCCCGCAATATGTGGATTATCCACTGGCCTTGCAAAGAATTCAGCACTGACCTCTCTAGAACTTGGTGTGTTCCTACGAAAAACAGACACTGAAGGGGCTTGCTACCTCTTTTCTGCTCTAAAGACCAATTCCAGTTTGAGGGAGCTCACTCTTCATGGTTACAAGCTTCTCTCTGATGGTACAAACGCTTTAGCAGACTGTCTTACACACAATGAAACGCTCAGATTGCTAGTATTTAGAGGGTGCCAATTCGGAAGTACTGCTGACAATTGTAGACTGGTTGATAGCCTGTACACTCACAGATCAATTCGTGAATTTTCTGTATCTGAAACCGAAAGCATTTTGAAACAAGTGTTTGCAGAGTATGACAAAATAAACTGGCAAAGGAAAAGAAACAACCGTCCTTACCTTCAAGTGACCACATGCTTCGATTCTCAACTTCCAATGCAAGTTATGCATGAAGATTCAAATTCAAACTTGCTTCTCTAGAGTGAAAACTAGCTGCTAACCCTGTTACTGAACAACGTCTTCTACAGTCCAACTAATTGCTTATATGATGTGCACCCCCTTAAAGTATTAATTTTGCTGTGATGATTTTTCTTAGTAGATAAGTGACAGTATTTTGATTTTTATACACCAGTTCCTGATACGTGCTGTAAGTGTTTCGAGGTCAGACATTAGCCATGGCACAATTAGCTCTAAAGTCAAATTAACATGCATACCATGCATGCATAATATTATGCATACACCTGCAGTTTGCAGATCCATGATAATAATTATAGCTTTGGTTACAGTGACTATAGCTAGTACAATGTATATGCAAACACCTTCCATGCATGAACTGCATGGAAGTTTCAATGGAAATATCACAGTACTAATAATTATTATGCATGAATTTCAAAATCCATAGGTTCATTATTATGGGCCTTATATAACAGGTACATGTAGACTGAGAGCATCCCCAGACCATTGCCCAGGTTTTTGGCTTACAGTAGCGCGGTTTGTTGCATGCGCGTGGGAGAGCCTGGGAACTGAGGCTAGCCTGCAGGTAAGGTATACCAAAGATTTTAATTCTTCCCTTTCTCTCATGCAGGCTCACTGTTTCCCTTATGAAGCAAACTTTCTGTCCATGGGTGTGTGTATGATCTCGAGGGGATGTGCGTAGTCACTGCCGGTTCTGCTGGTGTTCCAAGAGCTTGCTTTCCATGACTGTAGTGTGTGTGTGTGTGTGTGTGTGTGTGTGTGTGTGTGTGTATCATGGGTGGGGTGGGAGGACATCTTCATCAACTGCAGCTACTTAACAAGTTCTCCACACAGTTGCTTTGCTAGAATTACTCCCTGGCCTGTTGACGCATATATACTTTCCTCAATTCAAGCGGGAGGGTCAGCTATATTAGTGCTACAAAAATTAAACATACTCCAGTTTACTTCCTTCAATGTTAAAAAAACTCAACTGACTCAGTATAGTATACCGGCATGCACACATGGAGCTGAAAAATGTCACCTTGGGCAGTCAAACACATACAGAGAATTTGAATTCAAAGTTTGCTGCACTGCATGCAACCATCTTTAAAAAATCTAGCATTCCTTCCTACCTAGTAAACAAAATTCCATGATATAGGGCAGAAAATGAATGTGTTGTTTCTCACACTTACCAATGCAGACTCGCTTGAGACAATCCGGGGCCCCTGCCAATCATGGCTACCAATGCTGCCAATAATTATCTGGGCTGCCAATGATGTCGCTGCTGCTGCCATGGTGTTCCTGCCAATCTGCTGCTACTTACTACAACTGCTGCCATTGTTGCTTCCAATGCTGCTGCTGCTCAACTACAGGCACCAAATTGTATGTGTATCTATAGCTACATGTATATGCACAAGCCGTAGTGTAGTCATCAATGTTCAAGCAGTTATGTCGCCCTTGGCCTGTTTGTCAGTTGGCACTAGCTTGAACTCTTAGTCTAGGGGTGGTGGTGGTGGTGGTGGTGGTGGTGGTGGTGGTGGTGGGGGGGGGGGGGGGGGGGGGGGGGGGGGGGGGGGGGTTAATAAATGTACATAGACTTGTATGCAAACTAGCCTCGTTCCCAGACCTTTTTTGTCGCTTGCAGTACTATCGCGGGGGAAGGCGTGGTAAAATTCGTCACATGCAAGTGATGTAGTGGATGTAATCTGGACGTATATGTATGGAGGAGTGGTACATTCCTGAGTAAACCGCAAGGCCGTCTTTAAACTTTGTAGCCAGTTCTGATAGAACAGTTTACACGTGTTGTAGCTAGTCTAGCTGCGGTTTTATATACAGCCCAGACTTATGGAAATTTTTGAGCACACTTCATCACTGCAGGTACCCAACAGTCAGACGTTTGAATTCCAAAATGTGGCTGTATTTCCTGCAGTGGCTTTGGACTCTTGCATGGCTGTAGGGCAGCTTTCTGAACCCGAGAAATGTCACCAAGATTGCCCGATGTCAACTGTTCAGTCGCTGTAGAATGCTAGTCTGACATAGGTGGTCAAAAGCGTACATGCAGCGCGCACGGCCTTGCAGGTAACAAGCTCACCAAGTTTCATCCAAATCAGAAGAGGTCATGCTTTTGTTGACTTGACATGGAATGACCCTATTATTGTTCTCAAGAGTCGTTAATACCCCAACATTGACCATACAGAACTCAATAACAACAACAACAGAGTAATCCACACCCACACAGAGCACAAAAACACAGTCCCCAGATGTGAGTGTGCAGTTAACTGGATCCTTTGAAGGACTGAATGAATGTGTATTGCTCTACATTGTATATGATTTGCTTTTGTATGTGAGCTGGTCTGGCACAGCACAATGAACTTTACGTTCTTGCTGGTAATCATTGCGTTTGAGGTGCTTACGGAATCTTTTGTCTGTCTGTCATCTGGTGGCTCAACCAGCTGGTTCTCCCTGTCCTGGTCTATCACGACTTAGCCTCATTCCAGGCTGCCTTGGGGCCTGGGAATGAGGCTAATCATTACTGTGCAACCAGGCCCACCATGGAGGAGTGGCTGTTTGTGACATTCAGTCAAGTTAATCAACACGACTGCAAGATTTTGGTTTCACTATACAAGAAGGTTTAGCTAACTACCAAACAAAATTCTTGACTGGAATGGTGATTTGATATTCTTGAAAATTAGCCCAAAGCCCAGCTGACACCCTCTGGACCCCCACAGCCAGCTGACACCCTCTGGACCCCCACAGCCAGCTGACACCCTCTGGACCCCCACAGCCAGCTGACACCCTCTGGACCCCCACAGCCAGCTGACACCCTCTGGACCCCCACAGCCAGCTGACACCCTCTGGACTCCCACAGCCAGCTGACACCCTCTGGACCCCCACAGCCAGCTGACACCCTCTGGACCCCCACAGCCAGCTGACACCCTCTGGACCCCCACAGCCAGCTGACACCCTCTGGACCCCCACAGCCAGCTGACACCCTCTGGACCCCCACAGCCAGCTGACACCCTCTGGACTCCCACAGCCAGCTGACACCCTCTGGACCCCCACAGCCAGCTGACACCCTCTGGACCCCCACAGCCAACTGACACCCTCTGGACCCCCACAGCCAGCTGACACCCTCTGGACCCCCACAGCCAGCTGACACCCTCTGGACCCCCACAGATATTGATGCTGAATACATGCCTACACCGCAAGAGCGCATAAGTAGGTCGTGCTCTTGCTACACCGGTACTGCAATGTGACTAATTTTGAGTCCACAGAAGGCAATGTGTATGTACAGGTAGCAATAGCACTTCACCTTGAACTCAGTCTGGTCTACATCCTCGTGATTCAGAAATCTAACTAGTGAATTGTTGCACCCTAAGCAAGGTCTAATTGTATTCCTATTGCAATTATGGCTCGTAGCTAACGCTTGCTTTTTGTTGTTGCTTTTTGTTGTTGCCGTGACTAATTGAGTCCACAGAAGGCAATGTGTACATTCAGGTATCAATGTATACGTAAATTCAAATGGGCATGAAGCACTTCACCTTGCACTCTGTCTGATCAACATCCTGTCCAATTCATGTACATGAAGTGATTCAGAAATCTAGCTAGTGAATTGTTGTACCCTAAGTTAGCTCTAATTGTATTCCTATTGCTTTTATATAATTATGGCTCGTAGCTGACGCTTGCTTGTTGTTGTCGCAGTCAGTGGCAAAGTAGGTCTCAGCTGTCTTAACTGGAACGCTTCTTGTACTCCTAGCAATTTAAGATTACGAGGCTAGTCGACGCAATGCAGAAGTTTGCCTTCAATATCTTCCTGATAGCTGTTGGTCTTTGCAGCATCAGTGGCCTTGGTAAGTAGCTGAACTAGCCCACGTACATAGATTGTCGGTTTATTTATTATTTGCTGGTAAGATGTTAATCCCGTACAAAGCTAGCTACATAGTGAGTACTTCTTGCCTTGCCTTTACTTCATGCAGTTCAGGTATCAAAATATTAATTTGTGACCCACCTACATGTATATAGTTCACTCTTCCTTTTCTCCTTTTTTGTTTCAAGTGTTACTTTAAATTTGATTGACTATGTTAGTGTCTACAGTGTAACGGAATGTTCCGTTTTGTCCCTGTTTTCTTATATATCTTTTTAACATGGCCCGCACTAGCTACAATTCAGTTTCAGAAAATTTGTTATATGCAGTTGTTGTCATAATTACAGTTCTTAATTTGCCTCTGTCTCCCTGCAGCATTCGGTTGTGGTTCGTTGCGCTACTCTAGCAACACCCCGACTGTGGTTCTGCAACCTCGTACTCCTAACTACACTGTGTCGTTCAACTTCACGCATGACAATCCAGGTGGAACGTACACCTGCTTTGTGAGGGATTTGGAGAGGTGCCCAGTAATGCGACAGGAGCAAAGCTGCCAGCAGATGCAGACTGTCACGTTTACGGGTCTGCAGCCAGGGGTGTGGTTTAGTTGTGGAGTGAGGTGCAGGTTTGGAGGGATTCAGCGTCAAATAACACGGTCATTCCCTACTCCAGTTGCACCAATTGACTGTGACCCTCTGCTCATCAATGATGGGTTTTCGTTTGTGAACTACACCACCGATGGTGATGCAACCACCTGCTTTGAGTGGTCCAGTAGTGGCAATCCAACGGGGTTCGAGTGCAGGATTGACTCTGGGATGCCTTTTTCCTGTATGTGACTTATGTGCATGTGCATGTGTGTATGTGTGCATGTGTTTCACTGTATATGACAATAATGTGTGCATGTGTTTCACTGTATATGTGTGCATGTGTGTACATGCATGCAAAATTGTGTGCATGTGTGTGTATGGTAATTACTGTTGTGTGAGACACTGTGTATGCATGGATGTCTCATTATTATTACGTAATACTGTTTTTCCCAGGTACATCACCACACTGTGAAGTACTGTCTCCAGCTCAACACACCGTAAGGGTAATGCCTCTGGGCTGTGCTGGAGTTGCAATGACCCTGACAAGGCGGGTTGAAGTCCCAGCACAGGGTTGTGCCACACCTTTTAGTATCAACTGATGAACTGATCTTTGATTGCTGCATTGCTGCACGGATAGGTTTTGCTGCATGGATAGGTTTTGCTGCACGGATATATATAGGTTTTGCTGCACGGATAGGTTTTGCTGCAGAAACTGGTTTGTATTAGGCATGCATTTGATATAGCCATATATAGTTTGATGGTGTAATTCATCCATGCCAGTCATTTTCATCATGCTTGAGGAAACGATTATGTGATGCTACTAGCTATAGATGTTGATGTTGGAAAAAGTATACATAAGCTAGGCAACATGGTGATGTAACACCCTCCATGCAGTAGACTCAGCGAAAAGTACAAGTCACAAATAAATCCCTGTGCATGCATGGACAAGTTAACAAGTCCTTGCAAGCTTGACATAGTTCAATTTGTTGGCAGGTAAAGAACGGCTTGCCTTGATTGATAACTGTTGTTGACAAACATGCAGGCAAAATATAGCTATTAATTTTTAGCAACCTGAATGCAAAAAAAAAACAACAACCCAGAACTGCATGGTCTTGTCAGTTTCATATATCAAAGAAATGCATGACACTGCAAGTGTGGCCTGCATCAAAGGTTATCCCATTAAAGTATGTTTCCGGTAGCTAGCTATATATAGCTATAGGAGATGAATGCTGTATACAAGTGCATGCACGTCTAGCATTAATACCTACTCATAGCGCTTCTATATCATTCATATACCGGTATACTCGAACTTGGACTCATCCTCTATAGCTATCACTTCAAGCAATCCTATCCTATAGTGCTTCTATACACATCCTGTAGCTATATTGCTTCTACTCATCCTAGTGCTTCTAGCATTCGATCCTATCCTATAGTACTTCTAGTATTCGTACACATCCTATAGCTGATTGCTTCTACTCATCCTAGTGCTTCTAGCATTCCTATCCTATAGTACTTCTAGTCATCCTAGTGCTTCTAGCATTCCTATCCTATAGTACTTCTAGTCATCCTACAGCTTTATTGCTTCTACTCATCCTAGTGCTTTTAGCATTCCTACTCATCCTAGTGCTTCTAGCATTCCTACTCATCCTAGTGCTTCTATAGCTAGCATTCCTATAGCTACTCATTCTATTTCTAGGCCTGCAAACGTATACCTTAATCAGGTCTAGCCAATGGGCTATATATTATTCTTCAGTGATAATATTTAGGCAGCATGCACTTGTGTGCACGCTCCCTTGATGACCACATAGCTATGCATGCAGGACTCGCAGCAGGAGGCACAGAGAGATGCAACTGTTCCAGCCTTCCCTCTGTGCAGTGTGGTGCATGTAGCTATGTAGCTTCAGCTGTGCCTAGGCTGGTTTAGCCATGCATGTACCTTAGATCACCCACTCAGGCATATTTACAAAACAGAATCTGAACAGAGTGCAATGTACCACATGCATGGGCTACGTAAGTCTGCATGCTATTAATAAATAAACCTGCAACATTGAGGCATCATGTCCAAGGGGCCCCAAGGCTCTCACTGGCCTCCTCCTCTATTTCAATATTGCAAGCCACTAAGACTTACAGTGGGAATGAAACCAGACTAGCTCTTCAGTGGGTAGATACCACCCCAGTTCTACACGCAGTTAGTGGGGGCAATGAAAACTGACCAAGGCTGATAGGTAGTCATATACTTTAGAGTTTGTGGCAATTTTATTATAGCTAGCTAGCCAGTAACTTGGGAAAAAAGAGAAGAAAAAAGAGAAAAAGAAAAAAGAAAAAAACAACCTAGCAGCACACCCATCCCTCCGTGACAGGTCAGACACCGAAGTGTGCAGCCTCAGGAGCGTTGGATAGGCGTGACTGGAATCACAGGAGGCTAACCTGCTTTCAACCAGATCACCTTTAGCTTCGGTGGTCAGATGGGAACCGTCGTACTCCGGCTCTAGGCGGGGAAGTCGAGAAACGGTATGTATGGAGGGGCCCGACCTCGTACTCGGTTATTGGGGAGGCGAACACTCAGACCCCATGCAGGCTGCCAAGTGTGCCATCCCGACTTCCCGCCAAAACTTGGTACAAATTCAATATTTAAACCCAAAACCAGGTGTGCATGCGCGTAGGCTAACCTTTAAGTAAAAAATGGCGGCTCCCTGACTACTTGACATGCTTGATGAACCATGTCATGCATCAGAGTATGCCTACAGTGCAGTGGTGTTAGCACCAGCAGCATGGAGTACCCCTGGCCGGTTTGGCGGCTCCCTGACTTGGCTTAGCTGAGCTCCCTAGGCAACTCTCCGGCTTGGGCTACAGGTGACGGCTCCGTGACTCCATAAATATACTAGCTACCCGACTAGTACCTGTATCTATGGTGACTCCCCGGCTTGGGTCCGTACCACGTGTTTGTAGAGCTGTTTCCAGGAGATGTTTTGTAACTAAGCCTAAGGAGTGCTCTTGACATAATATGGTCCCAGCAGTTTCTTTTAGTGGTCATGCACCATATACTGTAACAAACAATCCCTGTCACCAGGGACTTTCAGCTGGCTACATTGTTCTAGTTGGATTTGACAAAGCCAACACTTCACTTGCACATACACTGACCCCTTGACCCAACATTCAATTGTGATAGCTCTGAGGTAATTACTGTAACACTATTTGGTGTAGCTGTAACAAGCATTAGCTGGTTGACCGTCAGTGTAGCTAGCACTGCACGGTTGACTGTCGTAGAGCTGGCTGGCCGTTGTAGTGCTGGTTTGATGCCATGAGTTTGCAGATGACGTACAGTGTAGATACAACATAACATACAATGGCTAGTATAGGCTACTTGATCTCCCATCATGCCATGTATAATATAGTCGGTGAGACATATACAAAGACATATTAAATCCTGGTACAAACTACAAAGACTAGTGTGTAGTATAATAACCTTGGTACAACTACTCTGAGTTGGTCAGCGTTTCAGTCAAGTTGTTTTGGCCCTCACTGGTTGGAGAGGGGGGACTCCCCTCATCAGGGTCTGTTCCCCACGGCAACCCAAGGATCAAGCCCTGGTCCAGGATGCAACGATACACTTGATCCCTGTGCAGGATAGCGCCAAAAATGACTGGCTGTGATGTGGATGGAAAGGGGAGGGAGAAAAATTTCATCATTGCCACATCAATCTAGAGCAGGTCCTCTGTGTGATTTTGAAGTGAGAATGACAAAAGCAGCCAGTGTGTTTGAAAGGATGATCACTCCCATATAGCCTTGTTCCCAGCCCCCCCCCCCCCCCCCCCCCCCCCCCCTGCTGTTTGTCACTTGCAGCATGGAAAGGGGGAGGACCTGATAAGTGTCCTCACGCGAGCATGACGTAATCTACAAAATTTTAATGGCAAAATTGTCAGAACGATCTACGTGTTCAACACTTGGTGTGTATGACAACAGTTGTCCCCCGCTAGCCAGATATGTCTGACCAGTATGTTACCTGGTGCCTTCGCTCTTCTTGCTGTTCTGATCCCCAGTACATCCACGTTCATTTCAGGCCTTTCTACCCTTGATGTCACTGACATGATAAAACTTACCAGGCCCTCTCCCACTTAACCGTACTGCAAGCGACAGAAAGCTGGGTGGGGAGGCTAACTGCCACAATCACAATATGACTGGAGTATCAATATATCCTCCAGATTAGAGAGTCGCTGATCATAGGGTGACAACTTGTAGAGTCGCTGATCATAGGGTGACAACTCAGATGTAGCTTGTGTCAGCTATGGTGTGCTCCACAAACTGCTCTACTGAACATTCCAACCTTGTCACTGTATTTGACTGATATCTCTATTGCCATTCCACTGCCAGGGAGCACCGCAAACGGCTTCGCCTGCAAATGTATCAGGAGATGCAGTGAGTTGATCTGCAGAGCAAGCAGTCTCTCCTCCCTCCTTCACTTCCTACCTTTGATATTGCCTCCACATCAGCAAAGGAGATCAGGAACCTGTCCGGATCACGAGCCTTGTTTGTCTTCTCGAAACCAAGAAAACTAAAGCAAGAGAGGAATATATCTTTGTAGTATAGGAGTCCATAATTATATAGACCGTTGGATTACTTTGGTGAGCTCAGAATGAAGAGAAACCCAACGTCAAATTACTTAATTATGTGCGGTATTGAACTGTGAACAATTTGTTAGTAGTTCAGTAAGTGCTTTGCTCAAAACTACAGGCCTGGGGACATGGCTAAGTTGGGAATACTACTAGCTGACCTGGCATCTTTGCTCTTGTTCTTCTTCTTCTTCTCAGTGCTCTAATGCACCCAAACACTATCCTTTCACTGTAAACTTGCATCAGATTACATACTACTCTGTGCTGCAAACAATGGCAACCTGACTAGAGGCTTCGCAACAGGCCATAGCAGCAGGTCAGTGGATTAAGCTGACCGTCACGGCAGGGCTCACAATAAGCCAGGGCAGGGCTCACAATAAGCCATGACAGGTCACAGATGATTGCACATTAAATAGTGAAATTCAGGTCAAAATTGACCAGATATCAGTGGTCTACAACACAATTGATCAGAAATTGTCAGTTGTTAGGCTGTTATCGTGTGAGCCCTGCTGACCCACCTGTGGGTGATGTAAAGCTTCCCGCCCTTGCTGCCAATGAGGGGTCGGTCTTTGTCCAGCAGAGTACACCTCCTCCCCGAGATCCAGGAGGGTAGGGGCAGCTCATCTGGGGAGAGCTGGAAGCGGCTGCAGAAGGAGGATTCCTCCTCGGAGAGGCCAGAGAGGGGGTTGCCATCATCAGTGCTGTCTATGGAGGAGGTCCGGGGGAGGGACCGCTGAGTGGTATGTGGGTGATGTGTGAATGAAAATATAGAGGTGTACCACGTAGGGCCAACAAAATTCACAATGTACTGCTATCAGGGCCCCTTGTATGTAATTCATTAATAAGTCTTCACCAAGTGAAAGACATCGGAGAGAGAACTTCAACTAGGCAGACCGACCTCCTTACCATCTGTTCAGCAGTGAGGGATTGTCTCTGTAGCAGCTCAGCATCTGTTGGCAGGGATGCCCACAGCCTAGCAACTGAGTCATACTTCTCCTTCACCTGCAGTCCATAGTAATATTGGGTTAGTGAATTTTTCGATATTATTATTTCGCTGTATATGTTGTCAATCATGAGCACTATAATTAAACAGACTTACATACCATACATCTTGGATTAGTACACTTTGGATACTGATTGTATACCTTTGGATACTTTCTGTATACGTTGTTAATTATGAACAGCTTCATGCCAACACCTAGGCCTGGAAGGAAGGCAACATGTGTGTTATTGGGGAGGGTTGGAGGAAGGAGGGGGGAGGAGGAGGAGGAAGGAGAGGGGGAGGAGGAGGAGGAAGGAGAGGGGGAGGAGGAGGAGGAAGGAGAGGGGGAGGAGGAGGATGAAGGAGGAGGAGGAAGATGGAGGAAGGGGGAAGATTGGTAAGTGTACCAAGGAAGGTCAAAGTGTAGCTGTTTGGTAGGAAGAGAGAAGTGATGAACAAAACCCAGAGATAAGTGTAGAGCTTTCGTGTTGCCTCTGGCTGGTACCACAGGAGCAAACTGAGGAGGAGGGGAGGGGGAGGGGAAGAAAAGAGGGAAGGGGAAAAGGAGAGTAGAATGATCCACTCCCACTTCGACCAGTAACAAGAGATATCATGCTGTTAACATGTACTAGCCTCGTTCCCAGGCCACGTGGATGGTCTGGAAACAAGGCTGTGCTTGGAGCCTACTTTTGCACTTTCTCAAGAGAATCTGACAGCTTTCCAGCAGAATTCTGAAAAATGATGAACCAATCAGATTGATTGTACAGGTGTACACAGCAGCTGGCTAAATAGGTGCATCAGGTTAACAGTCAGACCTGTGCCATCTGTCCAACTTGTTTCATGAGGTGAAGTTTATCGCTCAACCCCAAGGAGTCTGCACTGTCCTACAGAGGAGGCATGAAGCAACACAGTATTACACTACCACTGAATCGGAATGCATCCAACATGAAACACTTTTTTTTTTCTGCTAGCTTCGTACCAAGGTTTTCAGTCTCAGATTTGGGGGAGGGGGGTTGGGAGAGCAATATTTGCAGAAGGGAGTCAAGGGTGGAAATTGGGGGAGGGGGAGGGGGATTGGGGGAGGCAGTCTGGGCCAGGTGGTGTAGGAGTGACGTTGTAGGAATGAGATTGTCAATGACTGCAGGGACAATTCTAAGCGCCTGTCATCTGACAAGCCTCCAGACAGGGCCAACCTGTCTACACAGAATTTCTTCAGGTGACATAAAGAGCCATTCACTTCATGCAGACAGGACAAATGTCTCATTGTATCATGTACAATTGTTGGGACAATTCCATGGATACCAGATCAATATCTAATATGTCTGGACATTTGTCAGTGTATTGTTACTTGTCTCTGGACAAAGATTGGCTCACTTGGAGATTTCTTCGCTGAGCCTGAAAACCAAAGTGCTCTGCCAGACCACTGCAGGGAAGAGTAAACAGCTATCAGAGTGAGTGGAAGTGTCCTCTCACAGACATTGCAGTAAGCTAGACTGTGAGCTCCAGGAGCTGAAGGTCTGCACGCTTGGGGAGGTTGTGAGCGTGTACCTGGTATGGAGGTAGTTGAGTGTGAGTTTGATGATAGCAATAAAGATAAGCAGCTGAAGGATCCAACCGTTCCACACACAGTACATGTAGATCTGTGAGTGTGTGCACATGTGTGTGCATGTGCATGTGTGTGATGTGATCAGATTAACTGAACTGATTGGGTCAACAAGAACCAATCAGGATAACACAAGAATTGATCAGGCTAACAAGAATTGATCAGGTTAACATGAGCCTTTGACTCACGAGGAAGGCCACCAGTGACTCCGCCGTGTTCTTCCAATTCAGGACATCCTGAGCAAAGGTGCCAAACTCTCTCCATGGCTTGCTGGACTTGGCTACAGACAGGACACAAAGATAAATATAAAAAAATTCACTTAAGCGGACACTGTTTGTCATTTACCAACTCTGATGAGGTTGTCCTTTAGCCTGAAAATGAAACAGAAATACTCAGTGAGTCACATGACATGCCGGTACACATCTGGAGCTTAGGAATTGGTGTTTAGGAGAAACGAAACAGGGAGTCACATGACATGCAGGTGCACATCTGAGGATTAAGAGTTGGGTGTTTGCTTTCAGTAACAGTGTCATCAACCCACAGGGAAATTTCATACATGTAAAGTTTTTCTTTGCAGTTTTCAAGTTTTAGCTGATTCGTATGGAAGAGACACTATCACTACCATCAATAACAGATGTTCAGAGATGGCCAAGTGGTTAAACGCTGGACTATGTGTGCAGATTCTAGCTCCACTAGGCAGTTATCTTTCTCTTTAGGGTGCACTCAGTCCTACCGCAACATTGAGAAGGGGTCTTTTAGGACACTAACTGTCCGTCCCGGGGGACCTGGTTCAAATACAAAGTTGGACCATACTGTGATTGTCCCCTGTTGTCCAAGTAGAGTGTTGCACTATGATGAGGAGTCATTGAGGACCCACGAGGGCCTGGAGATGGACAGTGGCATGATGTAATCAGTAATTTGCAGTCTATATGTATGTACTTTTTGGCGGTGAGAGCAGCGGCTTCATCCGCCTCATCTTCCAAGGAGTGGTCATCAGTGAAGTCAGAGAGGAAGTCAAACACCTGGGAGGAGAGAGGGTGTGTGGGCGGTGAGGGGAGGGTGTGTGGGGGGAGAGAGGGTGTGTGTGTGTGTGTGTGTGTGAAGCATGGAACGAGAGGGCAGAAAGAGTTAACCTAAAGATGCAGCAGCTCTTGTTTACTTACCCAGTCCTTGAGGGCATCTATGGAACCTCTATGCTTCTCTCTCTCCTGCTGACACTGGGAGACTGAAAGTAAAACACACGACTTACACGAACACACTAACTTAGTGAACAGTATAGAGTGAGTGAGTGAGTGAGGGAGGGAGGGAGGGAGGGAGGGAGGGAGGGAGGGAGGGAGGGAGGGAGGGAGGGAGGGAGGGGGAGGGGGGGGAGGGAGGGAGGGAGGGAGGGAGGGAGGGAGGGAGGGAGGGAGGGAGGGAGGGAGGGAGGGAGGGAGGGAGGGAGGGAGGGAGGAAGTGGGAGGCACCCACTGCAGACCCTGTACCTCTGTCAGATCGAATGGAGACTCTCTCATAGCCTTCCTCCGAGGTGGAGACACTGAGCCTGCTTCCACCATATGAGGAAGTCTGGAAGCTGGACACGGAGGCACCTTCCGACAGCCTAGGGAGAAATCCACCTGGTAAACCATCTTCGGCAACTACTAATCACTCGCAGGAAAAAATACTTTGCTCACTTCCTACTACCAGCTCACGGCAGATCCTTACCGAATGTTGTTCAGCCTTTTGTTCAGGTCCTTGTTCTCCTGGCGCAGCTTCGCCAGCTCCTTCTGTGTCACATTGTGGGAGGCGGCTTTCTTGTGCTCATCCAGTTCAGCTGGTAAAAAAAAGCGTAAACTATTGAGCAGCTGCTTGTACAGTGGTTGCCACAGGATCAGCACTTTTTAAAATGGTACATGTAGCTGCCTCATACTGCAGCCACCAATTTTCGGTCGTTAGAGAGTAGTGAAGAAAATACACTCTCAACGTTGCATGGTGTACACAAGTAGCCGGTAGCAATATCTTGTGAACTCCATCAACCATCAGGTTTGGAGTGTATTTTGCATGCACATCATGCATCAGTGCCAGAAGCCTGATCATGTGCACCCCGATCGGTGAAACGTAGCATGCAAACGCTCTATTCTTTCTTACCTTACGTGGTGATCTCCTACAAAAAGAAAGTATGCTATGTATACACTATCCCCATTGCTGTGCTAATGAGCTAATGAGTGGTACAGCAAGATGGTGGAGAGCAGAGCTACTGCTGGCTACACGTCCCAGCACGATCATGATCCATGTGACCTAGTTTACATCACTGTTGTACCAGCCCACCTTGGAGCTCCATCTTCTCGCACATGGCGCCCTCCAGCTGCTCCTGCATGTTCTGCAACTGTAGCTCGTACACCTCCTTGTTCGCCTCCAACCATGGCTTCCTCTTGGGCTCCTCCGAGTCTTTCTCCAAAGTCCCCTCCTCCCTGTCCCCCAAATCGTAGAATTCCTCCTCCAGTTGGCGATCCGTATCTCCAGCATCACCGTCTACCTCGGACTTGCTTGATCCGCGCTTTCTCTCCGCCAAGCGAGAAGCGATTTTGCGACGAATCGGTCCTTTTTCCTTCCAACGATCCATGTTGTTTGTAATACGTAACCGTTATCATTACGTCATCGGTTTAGCGATATAAATAAAAACTAGAGGTGTTCATAGAACACATACCCTGCGCTGAACCATGTGAACGTCTACAGGTCAGGATGCAGCTACAATCGACGTGACATCCTGCTGATGGGGCGGCTATCGCGCGTATACTGTGGTCGTGTATGGCCATGTCCAAGGTGTGGGAGTGACCGCTTACCGTATATATAAATATTGTGAAGCTGGAGAGGTGGGGCCAAATGTTACGAATAATAGGAAATAGCTGAAAAAACAGCCGAAACAATAGCCACGATGTCTGTGAAGTACATAGATCGTGAGAAAACACAGTTTCCTAGTGGTCATCTCGAAGCATGAAGTTACCAAATGCACTGTGTGTCCTGCTCTTGATGGGACTCCGAGGTCACGAAGAGGTGGAGCCAATGTTATGAATAGTTATGAAAAGTAGGAAATAGCCGAAATACAGCGAAACGAAGCGCCTTGACTTCAGTCAGGTACACATAGAGCAGTTTTTTGCTATTTGCTATTGTTTGACTCCATTTGGATGGTTTATGAGGGTCTATGTGGCGAGATTTCAATTTTCTTCGCCTGACTGACAGGCGCAGGGTAATAAATATGCGTGCGTCTACCCCATCACATGCACACACAGGAGTGAATCAGTCATCAGATCTAAAAGAAATGTCTTCTTGGCATAATAGGAAACAGCAACAAGTATCAACTTAGCTAAAATGGAATTTTATAAAGTTCAAACTGTTTTCAGTTGTTGGAGTGAACCGAGCTGTCAGTTCTAGTTTTGTTTTCAATCTTCAATGCATGATTAACTAAAAATTATAGTTATGGTGAACTAAAGGTGGGTTCCCTTCTTTACGATCACAAAGTCAATGACATCATGCACTCCTAGATCCAGGCAGTGGGACTGTCCGCAGAAGACGAGTTGTAAGTTGAACTTGTAACGAGCCATCACATCAACATTCCACATGCATGAGCTGTACCATTGCCATAGAATTGGGAAAGATGTTTCAGACATCTGAGCCTCTTCAGCCTGATGTTTGCAACTACAATGTAAACCAGTCCCATGTATAGCCCTGCCTGTGACATCATATAGAGTGGCCGGCTATGTCATGTCATGTGGACAATTAATGCCGGCTATGTCATGTCATGTGGACAATTAATGCATGATCTAATAGCACTGTGTTGTCACAGCTGATCATCCTCAGATTAAACATTCCGTCTCACTACATTACCAATGCTCTACCAACAACAATCAACCTTTCCTGAATGATAATCAACAGTGCAGTGCGACATGAGCATGGTGCATAGGTATATATATATATACAAAGGGGAGAGCCATTATTATGGCAACTGAATCTCCACCCCAAAAAATAAAATACAGTTCTTGGTAATAAAATATACATTCAGCACTGCAAGTACATTTAATATCAGTGTATAACTTTTGTATACTGGCTTCTACATGTACCGGAAATTGAATTCACACAAAAAGAGAAAGGAGGAAGCTGGTGACGTGTTTGTTGTCAGGGCTAATATATGATGTTGTTGGGGACTAGTTTCCATTGAGGAGGCTCTGGCCTGGGGCCTCGTGGCTTGCCAATCCGAATACCGTAACCTGGACACCGGCGATGGGGAAAGGAAGATGGATGTGATTATAAACTAGCCCTTACTCCACTCCACTCTCCCCATTTCTTCCTGCCTCTTCGAATCCCTGAATTGAATTGCTCCCTTCCCACCCTCACTCCTCCCACTCTTTCCTTTTCCCACCCTCCTCCTTCCCTCTGGATCCCTTCCTCCACCTCCACCCCCCCCCCCCATCTTCCCCTCCCTGCCTTCTTCCCCCTCCTTCCCTCTCCTCCCCCTTCCCCTTGCCTTTTCCCATCCTTCTTTCCGTGCCTGTTCCTTCCCTTTCCATTTGAAGTTGTTTCTCTCTCACTCACCCCCCTCACCCCCTTCCCTTTCCCCCACCTCCTTCCCCCTTCCTCCTCCTTAATTCCTACTTCCTTATCTTCCCTCTCTTGTTCCCCCAAGCAGTCACTCACCCATCTCTCCAGGGAACTTGTAATCATTGTTTGCATGTTCAGGGCTACTACCAGGTGCAGCAATAGTGTGAGGACTGTGGGCCTTCACGTCCTGATCACTGGCAGATCTCACTGTGTGTGTGTGTGTGTGTGTGTGTGTGTGTGTGTGTGTGTGTGTGTGTGTGTGTGTGTGTGTGTGTGTGTGTGTGTGTGTGTGTGTGTGTGTGTGTGCGTGTGTGTAATATGATGGAGGTGGGGTGTGGATAATACAAACCAGAGAAATGTATACTTTGACTTTGCATGAAGCAATCATAGCAGCGGATGCACACATAGCATTTTAGTTTATGGAGGTTTGCTGGTCTGCTCCATTCTTTCTTGAAGTTATTACTACGAAGCCATTTTTGCCCCGGTTTCTGATGTTCTGAACGGTCAACAGCCAGCTTCATTCCTCCGTCGCTGAATTAATCTCACACAGCGGCATAAATGGCATTTGTGTTAGACTGACGTATATGCAGCAATCACTTAGTTCATGATCTACACAAAAGCTAATGGAAAAAAGTGCAATGAAGGTCAACAACGCTCAGAGGTGACCAGCAGACTGACCATATTTAGTAACTAGTCCGATATACCCACTGCAACAATGTTTCTATTGTTCTTTGGAGGTGCAAAAGTGACAATTGGGGCAGTGGTAAGCAGTGGTAACGTACCCATGCCTCCAACAGGTCCACTAATGTCGCCAGCAGTCACTCGTTTCTTTTCCTGTGATGGTAGTATACAAGTGTACACATTATACACTGGCAGGCACTTCTGGCTGTTTTACACACCACAACCCTCCCTCGTCCCTACCTCTGACACAACCCCCCACCCTCGTCCCTCTCAATCCAACCTCCACAACCCTCCCTCATCACTCTCACACAACACTCCCTCATCCATCTCACACAACCCTCCCTTGTCCCTCTCACACCAATCTCATTCTCACACAACCCTCCCTTGTCCCTCACACCAATCTCATTCTCACACAACCCTCCCTCGTCCCTCTCACACCAATCTCATTCTCACACAACCCTCCCTCGTCCCTCTCACACAACCCTCCCTTGTCCCTCTCACACCAATCTCATTCTCACACAACCCTCCCTTGTCCCTCTCACACCAATCTCATTCTCACACAACCCTCCCTCGTCCCTCTCACACAACCCTCCCTCGTCCCTCTCACACCACCCTTGGTCTACTACCTTATCCTTCTTCCGCAAGAAGCCGAGAAGGTTCCCTCGCACTGACTTCTGGTGGGGGTGGCCATGTGAGGGTGCAGATTGAGGGGCCCGGGGCATTGTGGCGAGGGATTGGGCGAGCGAAGAGGATCCTGGTGTCTGACTCCCAGGGACTGACAGGGAGGGACTACCAGTGCTGCTGCCAAATGCAGTTGCCTTGCTCACCTCTATCTTCACCACTGGCATGGACACTGTGGGTGGGTAGGAGAGGGGAGGTGGGGGGAGGGATGGCGAGGGGAGGGGAAGTGAGGGAAAGGAAGACAAGGGGAGAGGAGACGAAGGGAGGGAAGACGAAGGAAGGGGAGGGAGGGAAGAAATACTTTTATGCAGCCTAAAAACTGTCCCTCTTGTCAAGAAATAGTTGCATTCAACATTTGGCAACTTCAGAACTTTAATCAGCCTGGGAAATGGATGCACTTCACTGACAAGAGGGCAGACTCACGTGGAGTAGGAGACTCGTACAACGCCGATG